>PVJC01001385.1:0-95178 GCA_004026665.1 Murina feae
GTTGATGATAGCCATTCTGACAGGTGTGAGATGGTACCTCATTGTTGTTTTGATTTGCATCTCTCGGATGATTAGTGACTTTGAGCATGTTTTCATATGTCTCTTGGCTTTCTGAATGTCCTCTTTTGAAAAGTGTCTGTTTAGGTCCTTTGCCCATTTTTTTGATTGGATTGTTTGTCTTCTTTTTGTTAACTTGTATAAGTTCCCTATAAATGTTGGAGATTAAACCTTTATCAGTGCTAACATTGGCAAATATGTTCTCCCATGTAGTGATTTCATTTATGTGAAATGTACAGATTAGTAAAATCTGTAAGGGCAGAAAGCATATTGATATATTAGCTAATGGGTATGGATGGGGTTTCTCTCTGGAGTGATGATAATGTTCTGAAATTGACTGTGGTATGGCTATACTCATAACTCTGTGAATATACTAAACACCACTGACTTGTACACTTTAAATGGTAAGTTGTAAGGTGATTTAATTATATCTCAATAAAGCTGTTATCAAAAAACAATAAACTAGTTTCTTCCCAGCTCAGATATGCTGTGACTTTCAAATAAGTTGTTTTTCAAATAAGAGAAGAATTTCAAACCATACAATGATAATTATTTTTAGACTAGAGGCCCCGGGGGCGGGGAGAGGATGGGCGGGTGGTGGTGGTATTCCTCAGCCCAGCCTGCACCCTCTCCAATCTGGGACCCCTCGAGGGATGTCCTACTATGGATTTGGGCCTAAACCGGCAGTCAGACATCCCTTATAATCCTGGACTGCTGACTCCTAACCGCTTGCCTCCTTGCCTGATTGTCCCCTAACCACTCTGCTGCCAGCCTGATAGATGCCTAACTGCTCCCCAGCTGGCCAGATCGCCCCCAACTGCCCTCCCCTGCCGGCCTGTTCACCCCCAACTGCCCTCCCCTGCTGGCCTGTTCACCCCCAACTGCCCTCCCCTGCCAGCCTAATCATCCACAGCCCCCCTCCCCTACTGGCCATCTTGTGGTCGCCATATTGTGACAATGTGTGGGCGGCCATCTTGCGATGACATCTCTCGAGGGCTTGATGCCACCTATGCTTTTATTATATAGGATTTCATACTTGCCTACATTGGAAGCTGATATACTAAGAGTTCTCCAGTGATAACTGGCATTTATATAGACCAGTTTACATCTGTGTGCGTGAAGGTCAGATAGGAGGGAGCATCTAAAAGGCCATGAGAATGATGAGGGGAGGGAACACAGCTGGACTGTCACCAGCTCCTTGAGGCCAGGGATTGTTTCTGTCTTGTTTTCTTGTAATCCCAGTGCTTAATACAATGCCTGCCCTCAGTGAGTGTGAGTGGACAATGAATGGGTAAGTGGTGAAACGAATGAACTGCGGGCCAACCAAGGAAAATGATGAGACACCTTCACTCAGCCAACAAACCATTTACCAGCCAACACAGCCAGGTCTTGCTCTGATGCTAACAGTGACTGGGGATTTGGGTGTTTTACTTACTTATTCCATTACCCAGGGGGTGCTAGTTCTTTCTGAAGTGTTGCAGATCACAATGGTTCTTATTTCTCCATCAGAGCACAAAGAGAAAAAGTTTTACTCTCCAGTGACTTTCTCAGTGTCATGGCTAACGTTTGCTTCGTTTTCTGTAAGTTGTGATGAGCCGAGGAGAGGGTTGGTCTCCAGAACAAAAGCATCATCTAAAGTCTGGCTTGGTCATGCTGGGAGCACGGAGGGCCTGTGGGACAAGCTGGGAGGTCAGCTTTGCTGCGAGTCAAAGGCAAAGCATTCATAAGGCCCTTTGAAAGTAGGGCAACGATTTTGTGTGGTCCTGGCATTGTAAGTGCTGTGATGGGGAAGAGGCAACCACTCTCTAGTTTTCCATTTGGAAAAAATCCTGGGAAAGGACTTGTGACTTTGGCCCACGTTGGCATCATGGCAAACTACTGCCACTGCAGTTGCAATGAAAGGGGAGAGCCATCCAAAGAGAAGACTCTCTACTTTCTACTTTAAAATATCCTCATGATAAAATATTGTGACACTCCCTTTCATTAAACTTAAAAAAACAACAACACTGCCCTAGTTGGTTTGGCTCAGTGGATAGAGCATCGGCCTGCAGACTGAAGGGTCCCGGGTTTAATTCTGGTCAAGGGCACATCCTCGGGTTGCAGGCTCGATCCTCAGTGTGGGGCTTGTGGGAGGCAGCCGATCAACGATTCTCTCTCATTATTGATGTTCCTCTCTCTCTCCCTCTCCCTTCCTCTCTGAAGTCAATACCAATATATTAAAATAAATAAAATGTGAAGGAAAAAAATCCTTGCCATTCATAGACCTCTAATCAGAACCCCTCTGAAGAAGTAACAACCATGTTACTGATGGATGTTAGGATCTGCACTGCTCAGAGCAAGAGTACTTCTTCATTCCAGGCCTGGATATTTCCACTTAGAAAATAAATCTGGCTTAAAGGAGATTTCCTCATGACAGGGAAAAACACAATTAGTTAAGAAAAGATCTAGAACACACAGTGTAATTTAACCGGCTGCCAACGCCTTCTTGCAGTGGATGAACTCCAGATTTTTCTGTTCCTGCTCAGACAGCAAGTCCTCCCGGCTGGGAGACTTGGCAGCAGGGACGGCAGAAGCCTTCTCCAGGAAGGGAGTCCGCTTCACCTTTCATGTCCCTTCCTCTATCTCCAGTCACTTTCTTGGACAACGTGGGTCGGAGCTAAACAGCATAAACTGTGAACTTCAAAAGCCTCCATAAAACAATTACTTGCCCAAGAGAACGGCATGTACCTCATAAAGTGGATCATCTTTCCCCTCCTCCACTCATTTCTTTCAAAACAGACATCTAAAAAGACAGCAGCAAGTCAACAAAGGAACAAATAAACACGAACAGCCAGTAAAACCAGCCTATTTTACTAAAAAACATCTCCCAGCCTCTCGCCCCTTGTATTTGTATAAACACCTTAAAATATATTTGACCACGACTTTTGATTATTCTGCCTTTGATGCTATTTATGTCGGATCATAAATCTGAAGACCAGGGCCCCATATTTATCCAGGGGACAGTTCGAATGATGCTACAGGGTAGACTCTGGAGTTAGGCAGCGCGAGGCTGGACTCTGGCTCCATATTTACCAACTGTGCAAATTGGTAAACAGGCCAGTCGGTGACTCATCTTCAAAATGGGGAAAAGAACACTTGCCTCCCATTTGCTATGGCATCTAACGACACTGTGTATACGAATAAATAAAACCCTGGACTAATCCCACCCTCATTACACACTTCTCTCTAGATAACCTCATCTTGTTGCTTATCCTCCAGTTTCTTTATACAAGTTAAGCAAATTAAATATATATATACGCAATATATATTATACTTACCTATGTCAGTGTGTGGTGTTTTTTTTTTGCCTCCTTGTTTATGTAGATGGAGCACAAAACTGCTCTGTACTTGGTTTGTTTCCCTTAGTCCACCTTGGGAATCTTTCCATATCAAGCACAAGGAGAGCTTCCTCATTCTTTTTTCTTTCTTTTTTTTTTAACAGCACAAGATTCCATTGTGTGGCTCCAGCACAGTTTATTTAACCACCCCAAATTATGAGACACTTGGATTATTTCCAATTTTTTTTCTATAACAAATGAAGCTGCAGCAAATATCCTTGTATGTAGTGTCATTTTGCATGTGTGTAAATATATCAAAAGGGTTTAGGCACTGGTAATATTTTTAAAACAACTTTATTGAGATGTAATTTACTGCATTTGTAATTTTGATACTTTTTTTTTTTTTTTTTTGCCAAATTGCCTCTAATGGGGTTGTGCCATTTTAAAATATATATATATTTTATTGATTTTTTACAGAGAGGAAGGGAGAAGAATAGAAAGTTAGAAACATCGATCAGCTGTCTCCTGCACACCCCCTATTGGGGATATGCCCGCAACCAAGGTACATGCCCTTGACTGGAATCGAACCTGGGACCCTTCAGTCCAAAGGTCGATGCTCTATCCACTGAGCCAAACTGGTCAGGGCGGGGTTGTGCCGTTTAGTATTCCCCAGCAATATCTGAGGATGTGCGCTAAACTCCTAGAAGTGGGTGCTCCCGAAAGATAGGCCCGGAGAGGACTTTGACTTTATTGCTTTAAAAATTACTATATGTTAACAAAAAAAATTTTTTAATTTTTATTTCTTGATTTGAGAGAGAAACATCAATTTGTTGTTCCACTTACTGATACATTCATTGGTTGATCTTTGTATGTGCCCTGACAGGGGATCGAACCCATAACCTTGGCGTGTCAAGATGGTGCTACCCAGCCAGCGCATGTTAAACAACATTTTTACATGTGGATATATCTTACAGTAAAATATTTCAAAGCAGCGGAAATATATGGTAAGCATGTAAAGATCAATGCTGTTTCTTTCCCTGCAACCAATCCCAGCCCCTCCCTGTTGGGTGTGTCAATCTCCATTGTCAAATCCACTCTCAGTCCCCATCCTCCTGGAGATCTGAGATCTCCAAAGACCTCTTTCCCAAGTTTCTCTCTTCCTTTGCCTTCCATCGAGACAAGCTAACAAGCCAGGACAAGTGGAATAGAGAAACTGACACAGATAGTTTAGCGGCCAAACAGCTCACAGCCATCTAGTGGGTCGAAAAATCCTGCCTTCCCTAACCCAGGGCAGTTAAGAGAAAGTGGTTTACACTTCTCTTCCCCACCGAGAGGGTAAACAGCTTAAATCACCCTACTCAGGGAGACAGGTAACAATAACCCAGTTAGCACCATCTGTGCCCATCACAGCCAAGAGTGCATGAAGTCAGGGGAAGAAATCTCATTTTGGTGCATCGGCACAAAGCTGCTGACTATTCTATTGGAACCCTCCCCTAAGACCTCCCTTAAACCCCCAGCCTTTAAAACCCTCAGGAAGGACCCCCCACACAGCCTCCCTCCTGCTGCCTCTGGGGAGCATGCCAGCGCCTTCCCATCCCCTATTCTGCCCCTGGTACCTCACCTTCGCCTTTCCCCTTCTCAAGTCCAAGGGCCCTCCTTTGCTTCCGTAACTGTGTCCTGAGTCTACGAAACCCCACTGGCTCACCTGTGCTACCTCTGTAACTCTCTAAATAAACTTTCTCAATAAATCATTTGAGTTCTTGGCTCTGAAGTCTTCCTTTGCCAAACTCCAGAACTGAGGTCCAGTTTCACAGCCAACACCCTGTATGACACCATGACGTAAACATTCATCTGGTTTGCCCGTATTTCTCTGATCCTTCACCATCTCCTCGGGCTTCTCTTTCTTCTCTTGTCTTGAAACACAAGTCTAAAAACAGGCAATATTTATTTATTTAAAATTACCTTAAAAATTTTTTTAAATCCTCACCGGAAGATATGTTTTTTTAAATAGATCTTTAGCGAGAGGAAGGGAGAGGGACAGAGAGTTAGAAATATCGATGAGAGAGAAACATCGACTGGTTGTCTCCTGGATGCGGCTGACCAGGGATCAAACCCACAACCTTGGTGTGGAGAGCGGCTCCAGTGGCTGAGTGCTGTGGGCTTGATAGAGTTCAGGCGCATGTGATCTACTCGATTAGAATATTGTTAACATGTTGACCACGCCCTCACTTTACCTGGTGGAATCTGGCTATAAGATCAAGACTCGGCTATAGGCGGGAGCTGTCTCTCCATCAGAGAAGCAGTGTCCCACTGAGCCTCAACTTTATCTTCTTGTCTGTCTTTCCTACATCCCTCACCACGCCCCCTCAGGTTCACCCTTGGCCGTGCTGGCTCGGCACACCTTGGTATGTGGCCTGACCAGAAATTGAGCCCCCAACCTTTCGCTGTCCTGGAAGACGTGCCAATCAACGGAGCTACCAGGGCCAGGACGGGCAGTATTTACTGAATGCTGAAGTTGCGCAAGAACAACAGAACCCCAGACCACAAGGGGTGGGGCAGATTGTGGAAAAGGCAGCTGCGATAATTTCTCCCATCTCTCTAAGTGTATTAGACCTCGGGCAGCCATCACAAAACACCACAGACCGAGTGGCTTAAGCAGAAATCTTCTCGTACTCCTGGAGGCTCTTAAGGCCAAGATCAAGGTGTTGGTGAGACTGGTTTCTTCTCAGGCCCTTCCCCGCTCCTTGGTTTGTAGATGGGCCGTCTTCGTGGTCTCGTGGTGCAGTCCCTCCGCGTGTGTCTGAATCCTAACCCCCTCTTCTGATAAAGGCTCATGTTGGGTGGTGCTCACCTTGCTGGGAAGGACAACAAAGTCCTGTTGTATGGGAGCGAGCTTCCTGTTCTGCGTTGAATTGCACCCCCCCTTCCAATTCCTATGTTGCAGTCCTAACCCCTGGCACTTCAGAAGGCAGCTATATACAGAGAGAGGGGCTTTAAAGGGGTAGTGTAGTTAAAATGAGGTCATGAGAGCGGGTCCTAATCCAACAGGACTCGCGTCTTTACAAGAGGAGGAGATTAGGACACTGACGTACACAGAGGGAAGGGGATGTGAAGACACAAGTTCTGTCGGGAGGAGAAAACAGTGTGGGGGTTCAGAATGTCTACATGTGTGGATTACTTTGAATTACAGGTAACTGTAGAACTGAGAAAATCCAGTGGGAGGAAAAGGTCACTTTAGCTTCGGGCTCAAGAGAAACTTTTGCCCCTCGAGCTTAAATCAGGGACTTTGCCCACAGTAAGAGATGATCAGAGATAGCTTTTTTTTTTTTTTTTTAATCCTCACCTGAGGATATTTTTCCATTGGTTTTTTTTAGAGTGGAAGGGAGGGAGGAGGAGGAGAGAAGAAAGCACTGATGTGAGAGAGACACATGACTGCTTGCCTCTCACACGCGCCATAACCCCAGCTGGGGATCATGGAGGTATGTGCCCTTGACCAGAAATTGAACCTGAGAGAGACCCTTTGGTCTGAGGCCAGTGCTCTAATTCCAGAGCCAAACGGGCCAGGGCGAGATAACCTTTTTGACCGTCTATAAGGCAGGGCAAACTACTCATTACTGAACTCTCCGGGCAATGACCTTCGGAAGCCCCGGGATGCATTACCCCAGTTCCTAGCTCAGAATGTTTTATTTACCTCTTGTAGGTGTCGGGAATGGCACCAGGTACTAGAGCCACGGGGTCCGACAGGACCTGGCTTCAGCAACCTCTGAACCTCCTCGTCTGGAACAGGAGGAGGGGGAAGAGGAAGGGAAAGGCACAGTATGCTCCAGGAGGAAGAGCTCACGGGGCCCTCCATCCTGAGGGCTTTAAGGGCAGAGGTGTCAGGGGAGAGGGCAGAGGTTTCAGGGGAGGCACCAGGGGAAGGGCTCCATCGCATAGTCAGCAGGTTTCCAGGGGTGTCCTGTCAGGGTTGTACTCCCCAATGACTGATTGGCCAGCACCAGAGCAGGGGGCCAGTCTTCAATGCAGCTGGTTCTGAGGTCAGCTGTGGCTGGTTTTGTTGATTTTCTGGGCCTGAGCTGAGAGGTAACTGACCCTAGATGTTATATCTAAGGAGGAAAGGTCATGGGGTCCAAACCGCAGGACCAGCCATCTGCTAAGGGAGGAAAGGCCACCTGGTGTGTGTGGGGGGTGAGGTCCCACCTTACAATTGTCCTTTGCTAGGCACCCGGGGCTCTCCACTCTGGTGGCCTTCTGTACCTGGTTCATCGTCTTTGCTCTGCTCATGTCCTAACCGCCTACCACACACCCTTTTTCCCTTTCTGTCTCGGAACCTCCCCTGCTTGCGGGGGTCTGTGACTCTCTCCCGTACGCAGCGTGTCCATCCTATGCATGCAGTTTAATTTGGTTATTTTTCTCTTACTAATCTGTCTCACGTCTGTTTGATTATTAGATCGGCAGAAGGAACCTTGAGGGTGGAGGGAAGTTAATTCCTCCCCGACAATGGCAATCAACAAGCCAAAGGGAGAGGCTTCAAAAGAAACCAACCCTGCCAGCAACCTGATCGAGGACGTCTAGCCTCCAGAACTGTGAGTAAGTAAACGTCTGTTGCTTAAGCCACACAGTCTGTGGTACTTTGTTATGGCAGTTCCAGCGGACTACTGTGAAGGATGGTGCCATTTGCTTTACAGTAAGTCAAAAAAAGGACTTATTTCAGAAAATAATTTGTGTTTGAAAACATGAACCAGAAAGGACTCGTCTTAGGGCACCCTGTTTGGAATTCATCCTCTGTTCTGAGGAGAGGAACGTGGCAGACGCAGCAGAAGGAAGCGAGTTCCCTGCTTCCATAGGAGCCACAGGGCAGGTCCTGGCTAGGGCCAAGGTCACCCCTGCCAGGATTTCAGTAGGCACTTAAGAAAGAGGGAGGAAGGGTGGAGGGGGAGGGATTTCAAGAGGCAGATTTTGAGCATATAATGTAAAGGAGAAAATATTTCCTTTTACTAACAAATGTGATTAGAATAGCCCGATGATACCCCAAAAGTCACCATGAATATATATATATAATTTTTTTTACCCAGAATCATTTCAGTGACTTGAACAGGAGACGTTTTGCTGGGTTTTTAAAAGTTTGCAGATTTCCTCAGCCATTCTTGTTACAACACGTGGAGTGGCTGACTCTCAACGGGTTGTTTTATTAAAGGATTCACAGGGCTCCCTATTATTAGTGTACATTATTTTTCTCAATGCTTCAGACACTTTGGCATTTATTTTACTGTTGCCATGGAAACCCAGGTCTGTAATAAGCAGCTCTTTTAATTCCTACAATTAGGCTTATATAAAAGAATATTTTAATGAAGTGAAGTATTTGGAGAGCCCAGCCAGAGGACTGTGGGAGAAGAACCTTGTTCTCCAGACAGTTACAAAATTAGCTTATCCTTTGTTACAACTGCCTTCTCTGACAACTGCCAAGGGTCCATTAGTCAGCCTTCCTAACGATCTGTGGTTTTTCCATAAAGACTAGAGGTTCGCTTATTCTTAAAAACTGCAATTCCACCCCCACCCCGAACCCCTTTCTTACTCTCAGACTGCTCTCCTGGTTAGAGGAAGATGCCACTTCCCCTTTTTGCTGTAAATCAGAAAAGGTCTATGTTTACCTTTAAGTTTCACAGACAAAAAAAAAGGCCTTTTCTAAAAAAAATCAGTGAATAGGCCCTGGCCAGGTAGTTCAGCTAATTAGACCAAGGTTGTGGGTTCGATCCCCAGTCAGGGCACGTACAAGAATCAACCAATGAATGCATAAAGAAGTGGAAAACAAATTGATCTCTCTCAATAAATTTCAAAAAGTCAGTTAATAGAAAACAACTATCTATGTCTTTCTTCATTATGGGATATTTGGAAGCCATAAATCTTGTCTTTCTTATATTCATTGCCTATAGAAATATTTTGGAGAATATTTACTAATTAATGTTGGTGATAGGTTACCCTTGCACATAGCACAAAAATCAAGAGGCGGACAGTGAAGTATTAGCCTCTCTTCTGGGCATGCCCAAGGTGGCAGCCATTGTTAAGTTTCCTTTATATTCTTCCAAAGTTATTCCCCACAATCCAATGCACAGCTCGCACACAGATACAATGTCCACCGAACTGCACCTTGCTATTTTTCACTTACTGCTGAAAAATTTGGACGCTCTTCTACTTCATTAATAAAGAGATGCTTTCTTTTGGTTTTAATATTTTTTAAATTGATTTCAGAGAGGAAGGGAGAGGGAGCTAGAAATATCAGTGATGAGAGAGAATCATTGATTGGCTGCCTCCTGCACCTCCCCTACTGGGGATGGAGCCTGCAACCCAGCATGCACCCTTGACTGGAATCGAACTCGGGACCCTTCAGTCTGCAGGCCAACGAAGAGCTGCTTTCTTCATTACAAGGCTTTTCCCTGTAATTATTGAGTGCTACAGGCTTCATGTGGGGCCAGGCAAACTGAGGTGAGGACCACGGGGTCCTTGCTCTCAGGAGCCACACGAGTAGGAGGGACAGCCACCCGTAGAAGTGACCACTGCCCAGGGCACAGCACTGCAGTGAGTCGGGTAGAAGGGAAGATGGAAGCACATGGGAGGGAGTCTGGCTTTGCTCAGAAGGGTCACAGAGGGTTCATAAGCAGGTACTTGAGCAGCATCTAGAAGAGTAAGCCAGCCCCCAGCCCCTCCCCCAGACAGCAGGGCAAGTAATTTCAGGTAAAGGGAACAGGAAGTGCCAAGTCCTCTCCAGGAGAAAATGGCATGGTGTTCTGGGGAACTAAAAAGTGGCTTGTTATCTGACGGGAGAGCTGGGATGTATGTGTGTGTGTGTGTGTCTCGCACACACATGAATTAGACAGATCAGTGGCTCTCAAACTTTTTTTTTTTTTTACCACAACCCAGAGTTAAGAAATACATTTTGCATCACCGCAGAGTTTATGCAAAACGGAAACACAATTTCATGAAACAATACCCTTATTAAATGTACTCTGGTTTCTTTCCTACTGAATTCTATTTTTTAAAAGGCCAGTCATGACTCACTACATTGATTTCACAAACCACTAACAGGCACTATTTACAAGTTGGAAAATTATGGCCTAGATACTGTCTATGACTCTGATAGTCTATGAACTAATTGGCCTTTCCCTGATTAACATGAAGGTGGCTACTTTATAGTTTAGAATAGATTGACAAGTGGAGCTTATGTGGATATTTATTCAGCACCTATTCTGGCTCACATGCTAGAGGCACAGTGGCAGAGCAAAACAAAACAAACCTTCACAGAACCAAAAATTGGTCTCACAAATGAACTATTTGATGCAATAATTAAAAACGCACATTTTAATGTAAAGTAAAATACACCTATTATAACAAAATTCAAACTATATGAGTATAACTAATCCCTTCTTTTAAAAAAAATTTTCTTTATTGCTTTCAGAGAGAAAGGGAGAGATAGAAACATCAATGATGAGAGAGACTCACTGATCAGCTGCCTCCTGCACAGCCCCCACTGGGGATTGAGACTACAACCCCGGTATGTGCTCTGACCTCCAAGTTCATGGGTCAATGCTCAGCCACTGAGACACGCCGGCTGGGTGGTAAGGAGATATTTCTTCTGTGTGCTGACAAGAAGAAGGGATTAAGCCCAGCTGGTGTGGCTCGGTGGTTGAGCCAGGAGGTCACAGTTTGATTCCTGGTCAGGGCACATGCCCGGGTTGTGGGCTCGATCCCTAGTGACTGAGGGTGTGGGGGGAAGGGAGGAAGCGTGCAGGAGGCAGCTGATCAGTGAGTCTCTCATCATTGATGTTTCTCTCTCTCCTTCTCCCTTTCTCTCTGAAAGCAATAAAAATATACTTTAAAAAATAAATACCTTACCTTTTTGTGCTTAAAGTTTCTGTATTTATTTCACTAGGATAGAAGGACTGAATTTCAGGTTGGTTGAGTCTCTGACCCTTGGGCAGTGTTTTTAAGGGGAGTCAGTTCAGTTTCCCAGCGTCTGATTGCGCCTACCATGATGGTTCATTTATGTATCAACTTGATTGGATAAGGGATGCCTAGATACTGGGTTTAAAACACACAGAATTTCTGGGTGTGTCGGTGAGGGTGTCTCTGGAAGAGATCAGCATTGGAACTAGTAGACTGAGTGAAGAAGAAGGCCCCCCACCGCCCCCATGAGGTGGGCTTCTCCAATCAGTTGAGGGGCTGACTAGAATATAGAGGCGGAGGAAGCGTGCATTTGCCCTCTCATGTTTAGCTGTGCCATTCATCGTTTCATGCCCTCGGATTGTGAGGGTTCTGACTCAGATGGGGGCGTACGTCATCGCTGGCCTCCCCGCCTCAGGCCTCTGGACGTAGGCAGGTTGACACCGACAGCTTTCCTGGCTCTCCATCTCGCAGGTTGTGGGACTTCTCGGCCTCCCCAGCCACGTTAGCCAATCCCTATCCTGACCCTCCTCTTACAAATCTCTACATATCCTATTGGTTCTGTTTCTCTGGAAAACCTTGACTAAATACACCTATTTTAGGAGAGCAGGTCTAATCAACTTTCTGATCCCGAAAAGTTCAAGTTCTGAGCCTTTGATGCTTCACCTTGGGAATGCTGCTTGGGGATGATGGGGTCCTGAGCAGCCAGCCGGCTGGTCTCTTCGTATCTCAACTGCAACCTCCAGGGGACCGAGGACACTAAACAGAGCTGTCCCTGCTGAGGTGGCATAATCGCTGTGGGCACATTTCCATAGATGCTTTTTGCCTGATTCCCCCCAAGGCTGCTGAAGATTACACTAAGCTTCCTGGATTCTTGCATAAACCCTTGCTTCAATTCGGCGGCCCAGGACTGGACTCTTAAACTTGGGAAGGGGGCCGAGGAGGAAACAGCATGATGGAGTTGCATAGAATCACACCCTCGGGGAGATTTGGTTTGAGTCCTTCATTCATTCAACCGCTATTCCTAGACTGTCTGCCCATCGCAAGTTCCTGTGTGGGTGGCAGTGGGGCCTCCGAGTGGAAGACGGTAGAGTGGGATCAGCTTCATGCATGTCCTCCGGAGAAACAGGGCGTTGTATAGCCATCCTGTTTACCCAGGGTTAGACACGTGCACGAGATCAAATTAACTTACCCTGTTTAGTTGAGGGGGGAAATGTGGAGACCATGAAAAGAGGATTTAGCGACTCCTACTGTTGCTAAATTGTGTTCAGGCAAATGTGTTTGATGTTACTTCAGGAGGGGTTTTATATTTCCAGTATACGGGTTCCCGATCTATTTATAAAATGTTTCTGAGCTTGTTCCGCATTCTTCTGAAACTTCCTGATAAAAATATCTCTTGCTCTCTGTTGTTTCTCCAAAGGGGATGTCAGTTACTTTCTTTCTCCTTTATTCATTTTCTATTCAGGCCAAGGCAAAGTACTGGTACGTGTGCAGCAAATACCTCAAGGGCAAACTCAGCCTCTCCTACGTCTTTTCCTCTGCACAACTGGCACAGAGGCGTGCAATTTAGAACAGTTAACTTTATTGAGTGCCCACTACACAGACATAAGCCCTGCATCCTACTTACTTATCAACCGGTAGGAAGAGATGGCCAACGACACAAACAACTAAAATGAGAAGCAGGATCTATACTGGTGAAGTGCCACAGGAGCCACGGGCAATTGCTTAGGGTTCTGTGAATGACCCTAATTTTTCTAGAAGTAAATGAAGCTGGACCTGGAGAGCCCTAACCAGTTTGGCTCAGTGGATAGAGCATCGGCCTGCGGACTGAAAGGTCCCAGGTTCAATTCCAGTCAAGGGCATGTACCTTGGTTGCGGGCACATCCCCAGTAGGAGGTGTGCAGGAGGCAGCTGATCGATGTTTCTCTCCCATCAATGTTTCTAACTCTCTATCCCTTTCCCTTCCTCTCTGTAAAAAAAAATAAATAAAATATATTTTGTTTAAAAAGAAAAGAAAATGGACCTGGAGTAACTGTTAGGATTTCAGTGCTTATCTCACAGTACTGAGCACCCATAATGCTAGATGCTGAGATGCAAAGTCTCTGCACAGCCAAGGACTTAGAGTTTTACAGAGGAGACGACATATGTGTTCCCTGAGAACTCTTTCAGGGACAAGTAAACAGAACCAGCTCGTGCTGGCTTAAGCAAAAGAGTACTTAAATGGCTGGTACAGCTGTGAGGTGTAGGAAGGTAGGCGGTATCGGGCATAAGTGGATCTCAGGGGTCAAATACTGTGATCGCTGCTTCAGTCTCCTCCTTCCCCCCCTTACCCTGGGCTTTCCTCTGTGTGGTAGTGGTCAGACGTCGTGGTGTGGAAACTGGCCACAGACAACAACTGGCTCACATAATCTCAGTGAGTAGACCTAAAGCAAGAGAGATCTTCTTACTCCCCACATATGTGAAGCTGAGAAGAGATGCCGATTGGCCGGATTTGGGTCATGTGCCCATAATTATGGCATCATTCAGGAGTCACACCAGATCCACAATGAGTGAAGGAGGGGCAGTTCTTTAAATTCATGGGAGAAGGTATGTTGGGTAGATGAGTAACACAGATGCCCTCTATAAATGTAAACAAATCAGAACAAAACGTGACTAGACTAGATGTGTGTTAAGTACCATAAAAACACTGGAAAAGGACAGATTATGTCATGGAGAGGGCATTCCTGAGGGAGCAAAATACATAAGCAGCGGCATAAAGGTGAGAAAGCAATGGCGATATTCAGGTCTGACTTGGCTTAGGTTGGTAGACCAAGAGGAACAGAAGGAGAGAGGACACGAGAGAAGGTTTTGGAGATATGTCCAAGCAGTGTCTTGGGACCTACTGGGGAAGGCTTTTAATACAAGCCCAGTCGGTACTTAAATTGATGGGCTCAAAGGGAGGTGGAATTGTACTTTAAAAAAAGCTCTCCAATCAATTTAATAGAGTTTAAAATTAAAAACTGATGAACAAAATAGAACCAAAGATATGGATACATGGTACAGACTGATAGATGTCAGAGGGGAGGGATGAGATGAAAGAAAGTGAAGACTAGCCAAGGACCGAATATGCATAGCCCATGGACAGACAACAGTGTGGGGAGGTCCAAAAGGAGGGGAAGGAGGGTTCTGAGTGGAGGAGGGCAAAAGGAGAGAGGGAATGGCGACCATCTATAATAACAACAATAAAATATAATAAATTTTTTTAAAAGCTCCCATGACCAGCCCTGACCGGTTTGGCTCAGTGGATAGAGCTTTGGTCTGCGGACTGAAAGGTCCCAGGTTCGATTCCGGTCAAGGGCATGTACCTTGGTTGTGGGCACATCCCCAGTAGGGGGTGTGCAGGAGGCAGCTGATCGATGTTTCTCTCTCATCGATGTTTCTAACTCTCTATCGCTCTCCCTTCCTCTCTGTAAAAAAAAATAAAATATATTAAAAAAAAAAAAAAAAAAAAAAAGCTCCCATGACCAGTGTGTGTGACACACAGCAATACTCTTTACTTCCCCGCCGCTGACCCTGCCGGCCAACTCCTCCCCCACCTGCAGAACCTGGGCCCCCTTGAGCCTCCCTGTGGCCTCTGCCTCTTCTGCTTTAAGCTCTGCTGCACCTCCAACTTTGTACTATCGGGGGAAACTCTAACCCAGAGCGAGGCCCTCCCCCCGTGCTATCTCCTTATCTGACTTGAGTAGCTGAGCAGTGGCTGCCATGGACTACACATTCAGTCCAAGTTTGTTGAGTGAATGAGTAGATAGAAAGCTGGTTTTTCTCCACTTGCCACCACCCAATTTCCTACTTCTCTGAAAGGGGTGGCTGACCACTGCAGACCTGGCTGGCTCTGAGTTTGAGCCCAGGGCGTCACCAGCAGATCAGAGGGCGGGGACAGAGGGGTGTCCTCACTGCTTCCCTCCACTGCTACAGCTCCTCACGGCCAACAGCTCTGGAGCACTTCGGTCTTGGGTGTGGTTATGGCTCCCCACTGTTGCTAGGTTCTGGATGTCCCCCCACTATGTTTTGAAATTCTTAACCTTGCCCACAACTCCCCAAGTAGTTCTTCTCTGAGTTGAGCTAATAACAGATAGAGATCAATTATAAGACTGTTGTCCAAGCAAGAGGCAATGAGGACCTGAGTCAGGAGGAGACACAAACTAGAAAGGTGTGGATAGATGCATAATAAATGAAACCTTCAGAGTTTAGTAACTGGTCCCATGTATGAACTGCATGCTCTCTAAGAACAGGAGCTGTATTTTAGTCATCCTTTAACCCCAATGCCTAGCTCTTAGTAGGTGCTGAATGAATATTAGTGAAATGATTGATTAGGAGGGTCAAGGTACTCCAAAGTTTAAGTCTGGCTGATTCTCCTTAAAGAAAGAAGGGGAAGTCAGGTTAATTTGCAAGCAATAGTTAAAATAACAGTAAGAGACCTAGACAGGATGCTCAGTGATTTGAACATCAGCCCCCGCAACACTGGAGAGAGTTGCAGGTTTGATTCCTGGTCGAGGGCATGTACCTGAGTTGCAGGTTGGATCCCTGGCCCCAGTTGAAGCGTGTACAGGAGGCAACCGATAGATGTATCTCTCTCACATCAATGTTTTTTTTTTCTCTCTCTCTCCCCCCCATTCCCTTCGTCTCTCCCACTCTCTCCGAAAAGCAATGGAAAACAATATCCTCAGGTGAGGATTAATAACAACAAAAAGACAAAGAGTGATACTGTAGAAATACCATAATTTTTAGAATCAGATGGATCCAAAGTCTAAGTTCCAATCTTGGGCAAATGACTTGACATCTCTCTTTGAAGTCCGGTGGCTCATCTATAAAATGTGCTGCCATGAGGAACACTTGAGATTATACATGCCGAGCAGAAACCTCGCTGAGAGAGATCCTCATCAGGCGAGGCATATTGAGATGTGACACAGAAGTGTATTTCTTGTCACCATGAAACAAGCCATTAGTTTCCTGTGTCTATCACTCTCCTTCCTAGAGTCCCACGGCAGGTTTTTAAACCTGCCAACTGTGGAATCCAGGGCAGTTACAACTGTGCCATCGTTACTCCATAGATAGCATTATAGCTTTTAGAACTCTGGGCTCCTTAGGGCGGGCCTGATGATATGAGCCTTCCTCCCCGGTTCTTTTATTTGAAGCACTGAGATGAGATGATTAGGAATACATTAACCCCATAACAGCGTTGGAATTCAGACTCAAACCCTGTTTTCACCTCTGGTGCCCAGTGTTGTTCTGCTCTAGATGCCCTTAGGCCATCCTGTTGCTGTCATAGATGGTAATTTCCCCACACCAACTGCACAGCTGGCTTCATATTTCCATCTGTTAAGAGGAACCGAAATAGCCGTCTCCGACATGCTGTATTGGATTTGCTGGGCTAACGAGGAATGCTTCCCCAGCAGACAACGCAGGATGGGAGCTGGGCAAGAGGAAGAAGGTCCCTTTCAAGGTATCAATAATTCAGATAATGACCTCTGTAACCTGCTACCCGGAATTTACCTTCCCTTCTACGCATGCGAGCTGACTTTCCCATTGTGTCGATTGTCACTCCTTTCCCTTTTTAAAACATCTCTGTAAGACTTGTCTTTCAAAGAAGCTTTATGTACCAGGCTTTCTTTTAGTGTTCCGGGCCTGGGGTGTCCAAGAACCCTTGTTCTTCATGCAGTCGACTCTGGCTGAACATTTGTGACTGCACACACATGCCATTTCTATCAGGTTGCTAAGGCATGTGAGTGACTTCAGATTGAGAACGCATGCTTGAAAGATACAAATATTGCATATTTTAAATGTACGTCCACAATTTTGGAATAGTAAGACTCCTTGAAGTGCATAAAACCCAGTATGGGGGTTGGGGAGGGGAGGAATGCATGGAGTTTTCATTTGGAAAATACAACTCATTCTTTCCTACAATTTCCCTCTTTTCTGAATTTCTTAGTCTAAAGTGCCTTATGCAAAAATGCTCTTGTTACCTCAGGGAAATACTTGCATTCTCATCAAGTAATTTCAGGGCTTCTCAAAGGTGGCAAGAGATCCAGGCTGCCTCCATTATTTTCGAGGTTTCCAGAATATATTAAGCATTTTTTAAACCCTAAAATGAGATTTAAAAAATTGTTGTGTTTCAAAAGTTTTCATTTTAACAAGAAAATTACAATACAACATAGGTGTGCTAGTTGGAAGATAGAGGATTTAATTTTATAGTCCAGAGTATACTAAAGGTGGTGGTGTTTAGCCATGGAACTTAATTTTAAATTTGGATAGGGATCTTTTCTTTCAATTCTATCGGAATCTCTTTGTGTTGCTTCCTTTGGAGGTAATGTCAAAAGCCTTCATAAATTCAAGGCCCCTCATAAATATGGGGCTGAGGCCAGATGGCCTCTGACTCTCTTACTTCCCCCTCTCCCTCACCATAGGGCAGGAATATTTAGTTAATAATTGAGAGGGATGTTGCAATTTAGTAATACATAATGAATTAAAGATAATCATCATCAGGTCTTAGCCATCCCTGCTGTGTAAAGAAGAACTCCGCATAATCCTTGCTTGAGTTAAGTGCAACAAAGGGCAGATTCTAAGGCCAGTTTCTCCCCAGATTGCTAACACCTAGGTTTCCCTAAGCTATTTTTATAGGTGTTGGTTTGACCTGCCTTTTTCTCAATCGCAAGTTCCTTATAAAGGAACTAAATTTATCTTGAGCTATTACTAAAAATGTTAACTAATATTTTTGGGTAACTCCCATTTAAACTGTTTATTTTCCAATTTAAATAGGAAAACAATTTTCTATTTATGTCATGGGATACATATTTATGCATATATATACATATATATATATATATATATATATATATATATATATATATAGAAATGTCCTGAGCTCCATGCTTATGAACACAATGTCAGTTAGCCACCACATCATACATACATATGACTTCCTGCATAAAAGTAAATGGCATTCATTCAAAGAAATGCCTTTGACTTGGAAATACCATCTCAATTTTAGTAGCACAAAAGATGCTCAGCTATCTGCCTGTAATTTGTAGCTGAAACCACCCTTTTGTGTAGACGAGTTGGCTGTTCCATGGTGTCGATGAAACCAGATATAGTTGGACTTAGGTCATCATTCATCTTGCTTTGGGAACTGCTGGGTCAGTGGGTCATGGGAGGAAGAGGGTGGATAGTGCAGCAGAGATAGAAAAAAATGTAGGGACTGGGGTCTTGCTAGAAGGAGGAGGAATCTCCCTGTAACCTCACCTGCCCCAGGCCAGCCTGCGCAGAAAGTGGATCAGTGAAGGAAGGCTGGGCAGCCTGGGTCCGAAGTTGAGCTTCTCCTTTTTATAAAGGAGAAAGAGCCAAGTGGAGATGTAATTTCAGCAGAGATCGAAAAAGAGGGCAGAGAAAGGAGTGTTTAGAAAATAAAAGGAATTGACAACTTTATTCCTTACCAAACACAGAAAAACAATTTTGAATGTCAACCATCACTTTAATATATTTAAAAACTTATTAAACAAGTAATATTTATTAACATTTCTTTTAAAAGTTACACATTTTAGCCCTAGCTTGTTTGGCTCAGTGGATAGAGTGTCAGCCTGCGGACTGAAGGGTCCCGGGTTTGATTCCGGTCAAGAGCACATGCCCAGGTTGTAGGCTCGATCCCCAGTGTAGGGTGTGTAGGAGGCAGCCAATCAATGATTCTCTATCATCACTGTTTTGATCTCTCTCGCTTTCCCTTCCTCTCTGAAATCAATAAAAAATATATTAAAAAATAATTTATATGTTTTAAAATCATTTTTCTTCTTAACAAAATACAGAATGCTCCTTCCCCTCCAAAAATACTACACTGAATTAATATGCTTGCAAATTCCCCAATACATAGGCCGAAAGGCCAAAGTGGCCTTCTGTGTTGCTTTTCTGAAAAAGAAAACTGAATTGTCCTTTTAAGAATTACAGTTGGTGTCCTAACTGGTTTGGCTCAGTGGATAGAGAGAGTGTCAGCCTGTGGACTGAAGGGTCCTAGGTTCAATTCCAGTCAAGGGCATGTACCTTAGTTGCGGGCACATCCCCAATGGGGGGTGTGCAGGAGGCAGCTGATGGATGTTTCTAACTCTCTATCTCTCTCCCTTCCTCTCTGTTAAAAAAAATCAAAAAATATATATATTTAAAAAAAGAATTACAATTAGTAAGTTTAATAAACAATAACAACAAAAACATTAGATCTTTAAGATTAAACTTTATCTTCTACCCAATAACTTACATACTAGTTTCTCTAGTGGGGCACTACAATAATTCTGAATGAGGCAAACACAAGTTATAATTCTTTGGAAATTAACTGTTTTTACTAAGACAGTTGCAGAGTTGTTTTTTGTTTGTCTGCTTCTATAACCAGAGATCTAGATGACAATTTTCAAGGGTTCTTTGGATAACAGCTCTGATGCAAAACGAGGGTCTCATGTGAAAATAAACTTCAAGATCCTTTCTTATTCTAAAATTAAGATTGCTCATAAAAATTAGGAAGTTTTATAGCAATATTTGCAGCCCCTCCCCCCATTTCATTTCTCTGTAATGACAAGAAAAGAATATGTTCCTGAGAGATTTTGTGATTGCTCACCCAGACAAAGCCACTCATCAGCTAAAGTTAAACTGCGACTGGAGCAGAGAACAAACGGGAAATTATGTGACTTTAATTCCTGAACTTGAAATTAAAATGAGAAACAGTTCCTTTAGGGGTCTTTTTAAAATCCCACTAATGTGAAACTTCAGTAGTTGCAAATGAGGGGTCTTCAGCTGTGCCAGTGGGGCTCTCTGGGGAGCAGGTGCTGAGGCAGGGAAGCAGTGGGAAAGGTTTCTGGGGGAGGACAAAGGGGGAAGGAAGCTGGTGTGGGCACGGCAGCCATCCAACCCAGGCAGACTTGACAAAGGCGAGGCACAGCTTGGAGGAAATGTCTAGGCCTGCCCACCCACCGCCTGCCTCAGTCATGGCTGTGGCTGCCTGGGAAAGCGTGGGACCTCAGCAGATCCATAAGGACTGTGAGCTCGCTGGCAAATGGTTTGGGAGCATGAGAGAGCCTCCAGGTACCCCATGCTAGCCTCACACTCATTACATTTCTAGGCGAGCCTCCCCTTTCACCCTAAAAAACCCTCAAATCTCACACATTTCCCTGACCTTCAACTTCTCCCTTTCCCCAGGAAAAATCTAGGTTCTTCCCACTCTGTTTAAAACCAAATGGGTACCCATGTCTTTCCTATACTAATTCTGGAGCCCTATTGATATGTATCATTTTGAGGGCTGCCCCCCTCCTGTTTTTGTAGGATAGATTCCTAAATATGAGACTTTTAGGTCAAAAGGTCAGTGTATTTTGAATTTGAACATATAGTTCCACATACTATCCCACACCCAAAAGTATGAGAGTGTCTGATTATTCCCACTCTCACCAGCTTGGAAGTTATCCTTCTTTTCAACCTTTGCCAAACAGATGAACAAAAATTTATTTCTGTTATTTTTTAATCTGCATTTCCCTGGCTACTGCCAAGATTGATCAACTTTTCATGTGTTTATATGGCATCTGATCCACTGGGTCGTTTGTCTTATCTATAATAATATATGGGTAATATGATAATTAGACCAGATGTCCTTCTAGATGAAACCGGAGCCAAAGTGCCAACAGCCAGGGGAAGGAAGGCCTACTCTTTTAAAAAAATATATATATATTTTATTGATTTTTTACAGAGAGGAGGGGAGAGGGATAGAGAGTTAGAAACATTGATGAGAGAGAAACATCGATCAGCTGCCTCCTGCACACTCCCCACTGGGGATGTAGGAAGGCTACTCTTGCACGAATTTTGTGCATCGGGCCTCTAGTTGATTTATAAAAGCCTTAGCTTAACTATTTTTACATGTGTATGCTGTATATATTTTAATTTTTAAAAAATATTTTTATTGACTTTAGGGAGGAAGGGAGAGGGAGAGAGAAAGTAACATTAATTTGAGAAAGAATCATTGATTGGCTGCCTCCTGCATGCTCCCCACTGGCGATCGAGCCTGCCACTCAAGCATGTGCCCTGACTAGGAATCAAACTCAGGACCCTTCAGTCTGCAGGCTGATGTTCTATCCACTGAGCCAAACCAGGTAGGGCCAAATATTTTAATTTGCTGCTTGTCTTTTGACTGCCTGTGGGTGAGCAAAGACACAGCCCTCCTGTCCCTCAGCTCATATTCTAATGGGAGCATCAGATGAAAGACAGATGATAATACAATTTGATCAAGTTTACATGGATAATACAGCTCAACAAATGCCAGAGAGGTAACTTCTAATATCTGCAGCAGGCAAAATTTGTTTTCACATTAAAAATATTTTGTAATGGGTAATGAAAACAATGTAACTCCATTGAAGGTCACTGGCATGTTTCTATCTCTCTCTCCCTCTCCCTTCCCCTCTGAAATCAAGATCACTACTTATAGATTTTGGCAGAGCTTGACCACTCTTAACCTCATTCAACTTTCACTACTTCTCACATGCCTCCTTCTCCACCTACCACTCCCAAATTCCATTCTTCTTCAGAGTGTTTCTATTTTCAAAAGAATGGAGTTCCAGAGAGTCTGGATAGATCTCCAGTGAGTCTTGAGACTCTGAATATAGACATCCAAGACATCTGAGAAACCTCAGTTTCTTCAAATAGCTGATTATGCAAAAAGAAGTTTCAGACTTTATTATTTAAAAATAGGAGAGCCTTGTTTCCTGTTTAGCATTCAACACATATTTGAACATTATATCCACATGTTCATGGAACTTACATCCTAACTGGGGAGAGACATTACATTTAAAAAACATAAGTTTATATGTCAGATGGTGATTACACACTGCAGAGAAAAATAAGGCAGCGTAAGAGAAGTGTTATGGGTTAAATGTGTCCCCCAAAAGAGGTTGGAAGTCCTGTGACTATCACCTTATTTGAAAATAGGATCTTTGAAGATGATCAAGTCAAGATGAGGTCATTAAGGGTGGGTACTAATCCAATATGACTAGTGTCTTTATAAAAAAGAGAAAATTTGGACACACACACACACATACACACACACACACAGAACACCATTTAATCTAATAAAAGAGAAACATGCAAATTGGTGTCACTCTGCTACACCCCAAGCCACACCCACCAGCCAATCAGAATGACTGTATACAAATTAACCCAACCAAGATGGCAGCAGGCAGCCACGGAACTGGAGAAAGTAGGAGGCGTGGTTGCCCCGGTGATGGAGGAAGCCAAGCTTCCCGCCTGCCCTGGCTGGTTGTGGCCTCCACTCAAGGCAACAAAGTTTCAATTATAGAAGGTAAATAAATCCCAGATACTTGCTTCTAGCCAGCCTCACTGGGAGCTTGGGTCGCTGGGGGCTGTGGCCAGCCTGCAAACAGCCATCAGCCCCTCACCCAGGCTGGCCAGGCATCCCAGGGGGGACCCCCGCCCTGATCCGGGACACTCTTCAGGACAAACCAGCCAGCCCCCACCCATGTACCAGGCCTCTATCCTATATATAAAAGGGTAATATGCAAATTGACCCTAACAGCAGAACGACTGGGAATGACTGGTCACTATGACACACACTGATCACCAGGGGGCAGACTTTCAATGCAGGCGCTGCCCCTGGTGGTCAGTGCACTTCCACAGGGAAAGCTCTGCTCAGCCATGAGCCAGGCTGATGGCTGCCAGCACAGTGGTGGTGGCAGGAGCCTCTCCTGCCTCCTCAGCAGCGCTAAGGATGTCTGACTGCAGTTTAGACCTGCTCCCCGCTGGCAAGTATATATCCCCTGAGGGCTCCTGGGCTGCCAGAGGGATGTCTGACTGCCAGCTTAGGCCCAATTCCCCGGGGAGTGGGCCTAAGCCAGCAGGTGGACATCCCCTGAGGGGTCCCAGACTGCAAGAGGGCATAGCCTGGGCTGAGGGATCCCCCCTGAGTGCACAAATTTTTGTGCACCGGGCCTCTAGTGTGACAATAAAGACAGAGATCTGGGTGATGCTTCTACAAGCCAAGGAACACCAAAAATGGCCAGGAAACTAACCAGAAGCTGTTGAGAGGCATGGGACAGACTCTCCCTCACCGCCTTAACAAGCCAACTCTGCCAACACCTTGATCTCAGACTTGTCTAGCTTCTAGAACTGTGAGGCAATAAATTTCTGTTGCGTAAGCCATCCAGTTTGTGGTACTTGGTTAAGGCAGCTCTAGGAAACAATACAGAGAGGGAAAGTGAGGTTTTAGATGGGTTAAGGAGAGAGTTCACATATGGATAGAGAACAAAGTCAGCAAAGGAAACAGCAAGTATGCTTGGCAAGTGTAAGGATCACCAAGGTCAGGGTTCCAGATACATAGCCAGCAAATGGGGGAACGTGGGAGGAGAGAAAGCCAGATAATGTAGGGACCTACTGGCCACATGTGGACAGTTGGCTTTTTCTCTGGGTAGGATGAGAAGCCATTGGAGGACTGTGGGGCAGAGAAATGACATCACCATTGTTATAAGTAGAGTTTTCCGTTAAGTGGAAAACAAGTTCCGAGTTCCTGATTTAAGGTTTTGTTCACGCATCCTTATTAGCCCAAACTCTCGGGGTTGAAGTGACAGAGATCCAATTGAAACTCTCCTAAACAAGGGAGGAAACTTAGCTCACATAACGCAAATCCTCAAGGTACTTTAGGCAGAGCAGGGGACCAACCATATCGTCAAGAATCTGTCCCTGCCCTAGCCGGTTTGGCTCAGTGAATAGAGCGTTGGCCTTCGGACTAGAGTCCCAGTTCGATTCCGGTCAAGGGCACATGCCTGGGTCGCAGGCTCAATCCCCAGTAGGGGGCATACAGGAGGCAGCCAAGCAATGATCCTCTTTCATCCTTGATGTTTCTATTTCTCTCTCCTCCCTTCCTCTCTGAAATCATTAAAAAAATAAATAAATGTTTCCTTAAAAAAAAAATCTGTCACTTTTTCTCCTTTCAGTTTTGCTTTCCTCTATGTTGACTTTATTTGCAGGTAGGCTTTTATTGTTGTGTGGTGAAAGAACCCCTCGTAGCTTTAGACTTTCATGCTTCTTAGTAGTAGAAATCTCAGGAAAGATTCTTTTTCTTCTACCATCCATATAGTTCCCATAGGTGGTGCTGGTTGGTTTCCTCAGGTCACGTGTCTATACCTACAATAATCAATGGCGATTTCTAGAGATAATTGTCTGACTGGCTTAGATCATATGTCCACTTCTGTGGCAAGGGAGCAGACCCAAAGCACATGTTGGATTATGTAGGTGGATGAAGAAAATTTACCAAGAATTACGTATGTCAGGACCAACACGTACAGCTTTGGAACTCTAATTCATGTTATAGTCTATGTGAATGTGGTTCCTGGAATTGTGCACTACACAACTCTTGAGAGGCCGTACGTGATAGTCATTGGCTCTGTAGCCCAAGGAAGGCAGAAAGGAAGTGTACAGGCAAAAACAGTAGGCATCCCCTAGTATATCTAATTACAAAGCTAGTTTAATCATTTGCAACTTTTAGAAAGTACTTATTTTTTAACACTATTTATGGGAAGGTATTGGCTCAGCTTTTGGCTTCTGGAATAAAATATAATTCGCCCTGACCAGTTTGGCTGAATGGATAGAGCGTTGGCCTGCGGACTGAGGGGTCCTGGGTTCGACTCCGGTCAGGGACATGTACCTTGGTTGCAGGCACATCCCCGGTAGGAGGTGTGCAGAAGGCAGCTAGCTGGTCGATGTTTCTCTCTCATCGATGTTTCTAACTCTCTATCCCTCTCCCTTCCTCTCCGTAAAAAAATCAATAAAATATATTTTAAAATATATATATAATTCATAAAATATAAATCTATAGTAGATATATAAGTGTTTATTTTATTTAGGGAACATTATCTAATATCCCTGATTTAGGCATACTCTTAAACTTAAGGCAAGCAAAAGGGCTTGTAATCATGCATATTAACATAATCAATGGACACAACACTGGGGCAGTGGGGGCTTGCCCTCGAGGGAGGGGAGAGTGGGATGAGGCGGGACGCCGTGTCAATTGGGGGGAAAAAGGATACATGTAAAACTTTAAAAAAAAAAAGAAAAAACTTAAGGCAAGCACATAATTCCCTTTGGTAACAGTAATGTAAGTGAAGTTGCAATTCATAAATGCAATGGTCTTCCTTTCTAAGACCTTCATGCATTCATTTATTCATGACTATGGATTGGGCCCCTCATATTGGTAGGCACTGTGTTAGGAGTTGCATATTGCAAACAAACTTGATTCCTGTCCTCATGAGTATGATGGATATGGGACAATGAACACACAAATAAATATATACTTTATGCTGTGATAATTACAAAGAAGGAAAGTAATCGAGTTCTATCAGGGAAAATGGAAAGGAGGTGGGGGTTAATTTAGGTTGGAATCAGTGACTTATCTAAGGTTGTGACATTAAAGCAGAAGATTAACCAGATGAAGAGTGGAGAGGGAGGGAGAGTATTCTAAGCAGAGGGAATGCGATGTGTAAAGGGTTTTGGATATCACCAGACATCCCTGGCCTGGCCCAGGAACATGATCCCACTTACCATTCCCATTGTTGCTTTCCACAATATTTCAAACTAACTAAATCACACACATTCCATTTTCATCATAATATGGTAGACTGTTTAGCTTTTCCCTCTCTGATTGAAATTTATATATATATTAATATATGAAGATCACAAAGTAACCAAAAGTGGTCAAAATGTGGGCGTTATTAAAGGATGGATGTAATAATTTTGTGCTGATAATGTATTTTCAAGTATTTTGAAGTTGTTTAACATTTCTGTTTCTATAACTTTATGGCAGGAAAGGAGAAAGGGACTTAAAAAAAAAAAAAGCTGGACACCAGATAAGCATGGTACAGCTTCCCATTTACTTGTATCTTCTTCAGTTTCTTTTTCTCCCTTTAAAAAAAATTCTCACCCAAGATTATGTTTATTGATTTTTAGAGGGCAAGGAAGGGAGAGAGAAAAGCAGGGAAGGTGGGAGGGAGGAGAGGAAGGAAGAAAGGAGGGAGGAAAGGAAGAAGGAAGGGAGGGAGGGAGGGAGAAAGAGAGATGGATGTAAGAGAGAAACGCTGATTGGTTGCCTTTCATATGTGCCCCAACCAGTGATGGAACCAACCTGCAACCTAGGCATATGCCCTGACTGGGAACCTTTTGATGTAAGGGACAACATTCTACCAACTGAGCCACCTGGCCAGGGCCAGTTTCTTTCTTTAATGTCTTACAGTTTTCTGAGTTCAGGTCTTTTATCTCCTTCAATGAACTTTCTTAATACCCAGGCCCAAGGAGATGAGGAGAAGAGATGGTTATTAGACCCAACACACACACACACACACACACACACACAGAGGGAGGGGGTACAGAGTCATATAGAGTTATGTAGAGGTGCAACTTGACAGGAAAGGAACAAGGGGCTTAAGCAATCTGACAGTGCTCTCCTTCTTCCTTCCCTGTGACTTCTAGCTGAACCCAACTAGAAGCCAGAAGTCGTGAGTATCCACTGATGTGGTCCATATAGATCAATCTCCTTGGAGAGTAGGATGCAGAAGAATAGATCTGACCTGAAGGGACAAACAGATATATTGCCACAGTTCTCTATAAGCTTTCTACCAACCCCCAGGTATTTAGCTAGCCAATATCATGCTGCCTTGACCAATCCAGTTCTCCCTGACCATATTTCATAGAGGTTGGATATGTATTTTAAATACCCAAAGTGCTTATCTGCTGATTCCTAGGGCTTCTGCCAACTAGACAAGTAGTGTCAACTCCTGCTTTTCCAGTTTCAGAGTTCTTTGTTTTCTTTATCTAGCTAGTCAACTCATGAAAATGTAGAGTCCAAGAGACTCCTGTACGCTTGTGTGCTTGGAACAATTCCTTAAATAAATGATAAGATCCTTAAATGAGGACATTTTTTTTCATACTGCTGTCACCTCTATCACTCATCTTGACTTTTAAATATTGCAAACTTTTTCAAACATGAAACATAGTATGGAGAATAAGATAATGTATATGTATATATCCAGCACCTTGACTTTGAAAGTGTTCATCTTTGACATGTTTGTTTCAGAATTTTTAAATAGAATATCACAGATAGTGTTGAAGGTCTCTTCTCACCTCTCATTAGCCTATTTTTTTATGCATCAATTCATTAAGTTTCATGTAAGAAAGATGTATTGAGCACCTACTTACTACATTATAAAGCCAGGGGATAAAAACAAGACTGAGACCTGTTTCTTTTCCTTGAGGTACACCCAATCTAATTGTGTGGGGAGAGATAGGGAAACACCTGGCAACGAGGCAAATGGGAACGAAAAAAAGGAGTGTGCATCCCAGACATTGGGATAAAAAACACATGTGTAAAGATGCTCATTAAATACAAATTGTATTGAACTAATTTTAAAACAGCTATAGATGGCATCCCATGCAGGTACCAAAAGTGGAAAGAAGAGAAGGAACAGGAGGAGATGGAGAGAGATAGGGAGAGATAAAGAGAGAGAGAGAGAGAGAGAGAGAGAGAGAGAGAGAGAGAGAGAGAGAGAGGAGAAAAAATGACACCATAAGCCCATGGTCTCCTAACCGTTTCCTCCTACATCACACACACTGGGTGAAAGGGTGTTGTTTACAGATATGCTATGCCCTCCCTGGGCACTTGAACTAGGGGCTGTGGCTTAGATAAGGTATTTGCAGCTTCTAGAACAATATTACAACACTTCTTTCTCTCCTGTGCATTATCATAGGGATAATCTGGAATCATCTCTGACCTATCTAATCTAATAAAAGAGTACATGCAAATTGACCATCACCCCAAGACACCTAAGCCACGCCCACCAACCATCAGAGTGGCTGTGTGCAAATTAACCCAGCCAAGATGGCAGCCGGCAGCCATGGAGCTGAAACCAGCAGGAGGCTTCTGTTGCAACTGCTTGACTAGGCTGGTGGGCCTCTGCTCAAGAACAATGTTTCAATTATAGAAGCCACAGAGCTGAAGCAAACAGGAGGCTTCCGTTGCCTGCCTAGGCCTCCGCTCAAGGTAACAAAGTTTCAATTATAGAAGATAAATAAACCTCAGAAACCTGATTCCAGCCAGCCTCTCTGGGACCTTGGGTCAATGGGAGCTGTGGGCAGCCTGAAAACAGCCCTGAGCCCCTCACCCAGGCTGGCCACATCCCCATGGGGTGAGGGTCCCCACTGGGGGGCTTGGCCAGCCTGCAAATAGCCATCAGCCCCTCACCCACGCTGGCCAGGCACACCAGCAGGTGGACATCTCCCGAGGGGTCCCAGACTGCTAGAGGGCACAGGCCGGGCAGAGGGACCCCCCTGAGTGCACAAACTTTTGTGCACCGGGCCCCTAGTATATATAAAAGCCTAAGTGACTGGCCGACTGGCTGACTGGCTGGTAGCTATGACACACACTGACCACCGGGGGACAGACACTCAATGCAGGAGCTGCCGAGCAACAGCAACTTTGCAGAGTGCCCTCTCACACTCTGGAACCCCTCGGGGGATGCCGGACTGCCAGTTTCGGCCCAATCCCCAGAGGCTAGGCTGAGGGTCCCCACCTGCTGGAGGGACCCTGCTCACTCCACAGATACCCTTTGAGCCCCAGCGCTGCCCCAGGTCGGCTGGGGAGGAACTGGGGGAGGTTAGCTCCAGGGCATGTCTGGCCTGTCTCGCCCAGTCCCACTGGCCACCTTTTAATTAATTTACTTTCAATGTGCATGAATCCATGCACCGGACCTCTAGTATACATATATACAGCATAAAACTATTTTCAAACTTTGACTCTTTAATTCTGATCCAAAACAATTAGTGCAGAAGCAACCCATCATAACCACATGACAACTATGATAGGTCTTGCTGTGTCTTGTGTAGGAGCCACCACCAATCTTCGTTCCCCACACATATGATTTTGTGCAAGTCTATGGAACATTTAGTAGTGATATCACCGAGAATGTTTGACAGTTTATTTTCTGTAGGTGGGTGGGAACATATAAAGAAAAAAAAAAACTAAACAAATGATAGCTTCAGCATTGAAAAATTGGCAATATAAGATCACAGAGGAGGCAAAAGAGTGAGATGGACAAAGCTGAAATGGCACTAACTATAGAGACCACTTTGCCTCTTCTTGTTTCTCACAGAATTTTTTACAAATGAAAAAGCTGCCACTTCCTAGGTATTTGACACTGGCCAATTTTACTAGAGTTTTTAGTGCCTAGTCAATACAAGCACATAGGCAGTATTAAATGCTCAAAAAAATCAATAGATAACCTTTCAGTCTAAAAATATATAATTGTCTGTCTTAAAAAAATAATAGTAGCCCTGGATGGTGTGGCTTAGTTGGTTGGAGCGTCATCTTGTACACCAGAAGGTGGTGGATTCAGTTCCTAGTCAGGGCACATACCCAGCTTGCAGCTTTGATCCGGTAGGGATGTGTGCAGGAGGCAACCTATTGATGTTTCTCACAACCATGTTTCTCTCCCACATGCATGTTTCTCTCACTTCCTCTCTCTCTCTCAAATCAATAAAAAATGCTAAAAAATAGTAATTGGGGATAAGTACACTATATTGAAAAGCATTATGCAATTCAAGTTCCTCTTACTCATAACTGGACAATAAGTTCTCTAAAATCACATAACTCTTGGATGAATACTGAAAACTTTTCCCAAGGATAACTATTCCTCTCAAGCTTTAAGTTCTCCACATTTTGTTGGGTCTGGTTTGCTCTTCCAATCAGGGAGATTGAAAACCTATAGAGCACCTTGTTGCTAATTAGGAGGTGCCCCATCTGGCTCATGCAACCTTGCAAGTTCATGCCTCTTTGTGAAAAGAAAGGCTCCGCTTCCTCAGAGACAGCCCCAAACCAGGCCACGCCAGTCCCACGCGTCCCCCTGGCCAGGCACATTTGTGCAGGCATGAACGGTACAACCAGGTGCCCTGTATGTAGTGCCAAAATACATGGCTTCCAGAACAATACACCAAACACTTTCCAATGATGGGCACTCAGCCAGGCAATGGCAATAAAAAAAAGGAGCCATACAGAGTCTGCCTTTGGAGACTGGGAAGAGGGCCATATAAACAGATTATCACCATACGACCTAGTAAAGTGATCAAAGAGAAACACACCAATTGCTGTAGGATCACAAACGAAGGAATTATTCATTGTTCTCGGATGGGGCTGTGGTCAAGGAAAATTCAGAAAGGAGGAGGCATTTGAATTGGGGTTCACAAGATGACTAAGAATGAATGAAGTGGGAAAGGGCATTAAGACTTTTGGTGACCAGGACAAGCTCAAGAGCCTCTTCCCATACCCCCAATCATAGGGAAAGCCTGGGGCTGAAGCTTCACCACTTTGACCTGGTCTTGGGTTCCACCATTTTTACTGGGTTTGTCTTTCTTTGTCTCTCTTTGCTTTTGAAGTCATCCGGACAAGCTCAGCACTGGGGTTTGTATAAACAGTGCAATAAACTGTCCCCTTACATAGCTCTCTTGGGAGTCTTTGGAGGCAGTAGGTGGCTGGTCAAAGGCCAGGCATTGGGGAGTGTTGCCAAATGGTCTTCTTGAAGATACAGCACACAGGACATTCCAGGAAGTGAGAGCAGCATAATCCTCCAGTATTTTGTTTGCCCAATGAAAATACCCTTAGTGACAAACATGTTTAATTTGCTCTAGGTGTGACTTTTGGTTATGCAATGGGATTGTGACTCAGAACGTACTTTTTGAGAGTCCTACACTGCTTATTTCCCTGGAAGGATAAGTTTTGCCCAGAAAAGCTGTTTCAAAAGCACAGACTACATTCCTAACTCAAGTGAACCTTTTCTCTTGTTGGCATGGGCTACTGGTTGCCAAAAGCAGAGGGGAGCATGGACATAGCATAGCTCCATGCAAGCCACCGTAACTCTCAGAAAAACAACTCTGTGTGAGTCCTTGGAAATCAGAGAGGGAGAACTGCCCATACTCAGGCATCAAACTGATAGTGGGGGTGGAGGTGGGGGTGGGGGTTGGAGATAGTGGCTATTATTTCTTCCCCGACAGTAGGTAGGGAGGGTGCTGTAGCTGGTGTCCTGGGAAGCTGTTAATGGAGTTCCAGGAGGACTAGAAGCTTCACTGAGCATTGTTCTGCACAGTAACATCAACAACAAACCAGCTGACTGTGTTTTTACTGATTAGTTCCAAACTAGCTATTCTAAACCAGGTTCTCCTTTGATGACCCCTGTGTTGAAATAAAAGGTGGTGGTGAGTTATGCAGCGCCAGCCCTCAGAAACTGCCTAAGGGCCCTCATTGCAACAATCTGATAACCACAGAAAGCTCTGAGGAGCAGCTCCCTGCCCTTGTTTGTGATCTTGCCGTGCCGTGAAACACCCCTTCTAAGATCCCAGTGACTCGGGATCACATCGGTATCCAGGAAGAAGTCACCAAGGCGAACGTGAGACAAACCCAAGGACACTTTGTAAACATGAAAAGAACATTCCCACCAAATAGGCAAGCACATTAAAACTGTCAGGCCAAAGACTAAACACCAAGGGCAGCCACAGGGAGGCAAGGATGTGTCAGCCTGTATTTAAGGATCCTGCCAAAGGGGAATTACATGTCAATCACTGGGAAAGGATCATACTCCAAAATATCCTCAATTGCCCTATAAAGACTTCACATTCTTCAGCTCAGGAATGTGGAAAAGATAGTCTCATTCCACCAGTTGCTTATGCCATAATCTAAGAACCATCACTTCTCTCTTTTTTCATTACCTTCTTCCCACCACACCATCAACCCATCAGCCAATAAACCTCCAATTTATATATTGACCTACTCTTTCTTTATCTCTAATGCCACCATCCCAGTCCAAGCCACAATAACTCTTGCCCAGGCAACCTCAATAGCCCACCTGCTGGTTTCTACATACTCTTCTCCGGCTCCCCTCCACTTCTGAATTCTGTATAGGTGAGGCCTTTCAAAGCATAAATATATGAAAAAATTATCAAAGAAAAAGTTCTATAGATTTGACAGCATAAAACACTTAAAAAGTTAAATGTAAAAAAAAAATATTCCTTAGGGGGCGTAACAATGTTTACTTTTTTATATCATACGTTTTTAACATATGTCTTCACATATTTTTAACAAAGAGATCTCACTAATAAATAAATAAAAATTAAAAGTGAGATCATCACTTTTTGCCTATGAAAGTAGCAAGACTTTATAAAAAAATCTATTATTTTTTTTATCCACAGTTTGTGGGAGTACATAAGAATTTTGGCAATGTCAGATATTTCAAAAGTTCACAGCTTTTGACTAATGATTTTATTTTTAGGAATTCATCAAAGGCAATAATCAGTTATACACAAAGATTCAATTATAATGGTTCATCTAAGAATTATTTATAAAATCGAAAGTTGGAGAAAGGATGAATAACTAGGGCACAGTTAAATTTATGGTGTCATATCTGTTAATGAAATGAATTATAATATCATAAAATTATATTATGAAGGCTCAATAGGAGAAAAATATATTTTCTATAAGTTTATAAATTTAACATAATTCCAATGAAAATACTGTCATGAAATTTTTATTAGAAAAAGTGATCCTAACACTCAAATGGAAAAATAAACAAGAATGGCCAGGAAAACTCTGGGAGGCGAAAAGAACAACTGGAAAGGCCTAGTACTTCCAGATATATGTATGAAAATATATTTTAAACCATAATACTTAAAAGCATGTAGCACTAGAATAGTGAGAGACCAACCAGTATAGAACGAAATACACACATGAATTTATTTGATGAAAAAGGAAGAATCTCAAATCAAAAGTGAAAAGGTAGACTAATGAATAAATGATGGTAAGACAATTAGGTAGATATAAAGAAAAGAGTTGGATCCATGCCTTTGTTGTAATGTTTATCCCCTCAAAAAAGAAAGTAAAAATTGAAACTACAGAAATACTGTAGAGGAAAACAGAAGTACTAGAAGAAAACCAAAATTAAAAAAAAATTTTTTTTAGCGAGATTGCCTTTCTAATGATGACTCAAATTCCAGGCTTGATTATATAAACATATATTACAAAATTTCTTCATGGCAAGATTCCACAAGAAAAGTCAAAGCAAAAACAGACTGGGGAAAAAACTTTTAACCTATAACACAAAGGTCTAATCTCCCTCTAGAAATCAATATGGAAGACCTACAGAAAAAGAGGCAAAGCTGATGAAATAACAGTTTATAGGAAAGTACATAGATGATTCTAAACCTATGAAAAGATGCTCATCTTCATTGTTAATAAGAGAAATACAAATTAAAACTACAATGGGAATACAATTTTTATTTATCCAATTAGCAAAAATCCCAAAACTTGGTAACTCATCCTTTTGGCAAGACTGTGCAGAACTAAGTTCTCTCAAAATAACAAGTAGGAGTGCAAAGTACCACAAACAATATGAAGAGAACTTAGTGGCATTTATCAAAATTATAATTTTATATGCCCTATGACCTAGAAATTCTACTTCCGAGAATTTATTTATGCATTTGCATACAAAAATGATGTACAAAGCTAATAACTGAAGCACAGGTTATCAGGGCAAATGACAGAATAAAACCCAGTGTCTACCAATAGAAGATTGGTTAAATTAACTAGTAAAAAAAAACACAACCAAATGGTGAGCCAGGCTGGTGTGGCTCAGAGGTTGAGCATCAACCCATGAACCAAGAGGTCACTGGTTCAAAAGCTGGGTTGTTGGCTCAATCCTTAGTAGGGGCATATAGGAGGCAGCCAACCCATGTTGATGTTTCTTTCTCATTGATGTTTCTATTTCTCTCTCTCTCTTCCTTCCTCTCTTTAAAATCAATAAAAACATATTTAAAAAATAATATGTCTAAAAAATAGAAAAAATGGTGAAACTCTATAAATTTATATGGAAATATTTATAAGGGAAATTATCAGGAAGGAAAACCAAAGTGCAGGATGATGTGAACAATATACTATCTTTTATGTAAAAAGATGGGGGAGAGAATAGAATCTATATTTATATTTGATATATATGCATAAAGAAAGAAAAGGATACTGTGTTAGTTCCTTATGGCCATATCACAAATTATCCCAAACCTTAATGGATTAACACCAATACTTATTATCTCACACAGGTTTTGAGGGTCAGGAATCTGAAAGTGGGTGGCTCTGGCTAAGGGTCCCTCATGAAGTTGCAGTGAAGTTATTAGCTGGGGCTATAGTCATCCTAAGGGGCTAGAACATCCACTTCTAATCTCACCCACATAACTGCCGGCAGGAGGCCTCAGTTCCTTGCCATGTGGGCCTCTCCATAGAGCTGCTCACATGACATGACCCCTGGCTTCCCACAGAGCAAGTGATGGGGGCAGGGAGACAGAGAGAGAGATAGACAGATACGGGCGGATAGAGCCAGATAGACAGACCAAGGTGGGGGTGCAGACCTTTTCTAACCTAATCTCTGAAGTGGAATACCATCACTTGTGCTAGATTCCATTTGTTATAAGCAAATCCAGTTCATGCTCATGGGGAAGGGAATTAAAACCAATCTCTTGAAGGAAGAAGTTGTGAACATTTTTTTAAACCACTACAGATACATACTAACTAATGATGGTTACCTAGAGTTTGTAGAGCAATGAAGGGATTGGCAAATGAGGAAATGGTAGAAGAAAATGTTTCACTTGTATCTCTAAAATGGTACGTAAAATTTACTGTCTTAACCATTTCTTTTTAAAAAATATATATTTTATTGATTTTTCACAGAGAGGAAGAGAGAGGGATAGAGAGTTAGAAACATCAATCAGTTGCCTCCTGCATACTCCCCACTGGGGATGTGCCTGCAACCAAGGTACATGCCCTTGACCGGAATCGAACCTGGGACCCTTGAGTCCGCAGGCCTATGCTCTATCCACTGAGCCAAACCGGTTAGGGCTGTCCTAACCATTTCTAAGTGTACAGTTCTGTCACCAAAATCAACTCCATGTTCATGTCTCCGATTTAATTTCATTTTTAAGTTTTGTGCTGTGACCTCTGACCAACCTTACTGTCCTTAGCAAGCATATCAAAGCCTTCTAGTGGATGATTATCTGTCTACCTTCAAATGTAGCCCTAATTATTTTTGTTAGTAATAGCATGACAATGGAGGTAGGTATCAAACTGGTTGTGTGTGTCGATTATAAACAAGCATCTATCCTAAGACCACCAGAAGGTACGTATGGCCTCTGTGGCTACTGCGTTCTTTGTCACTTTGTCTTGTCAATCATTAGTTACTTTTGGCCATATGCTATCTGTTATACTATTAAAAATTGACAGTAACCCAGGTCTGTAGCACAGAATAATCGTCCCCCACGTAAATTACCCTCTAATAAATTCTGTTATATTCTATGGAGTTGCTTGTATCGGTCTTTGGTCTGAAGACACCTTTTGGTTACGATGGCCATTACACCTTTGCCCCACGGTCAGACAAGGTCTGTGGCAGTAAGCACATTCGCATTGTTGTGCGACCATCACCACCAGAATTCTTTTCATTCTGCAAAACTTAAACTCTACCGATGAAACAATAACTCCTCATTCCTCCTTCCTCTCACGCTCCGGCAACCACCGTTCTGATTTCTTTATCTATGAATTTGATCTCTACAGGTCTACCTTATATAGGAGGAGCCACACAGTGTGTGTCTGTCTGTTAGTGACTGGTTTATTTCACTTAACACAATGTCCTCAAGTTTCCTCCATTTTGTAACCTGTATCAGAATTCCCTTTCTTTATGAGGCTGAATAATATTCCATTTATGTATGTGCCACACTGTTTATCCATTCATCAGTCTGTGAACATGTAGATTGCTTCTATCCCTTGGCTATTGTGAAGAATGCTGCTATGAATATGGTGTACAGGTATCTCTTTGAGTCCTCCCGTACATATTTTTAGATTTCAAATTTTTTTGTGCCATGGAAATTGCATTAGTAATCAACTGCTGCGTAATAACCGCCCTAAAAGTTGATGGCTTATCACCATGATTTATTGTTTCTCCTGGTTCTGTGAGTTGGCTAGATGGTTCTTTCGCTTGTTTACCTGGCCTCTGCCACACGGGGGGATTCCGTTGGGAGACCTGGGGGGCCCACAGGTCCAAGTAGGCTTCATTCACATGTCTAGCAGCTGGTCTTGGCTCTTGCCTGGTTCTCCATGTGGCCTCTTATCCTCCTAGTGGGTTAGGCCAATTTTCTTTTCTTTTTAAAAAAAATATATTTTATTGGTTTCTTACAGTGAGGAAGGGAGAGGGATAGAGAGTTAGAAACATCGATCAGCTGCCTCCTGCACACCCCCTACTGGGGATGTGCCCGCAACCAAGGTACAGGCCCTTGACCGGAATCGAACCTGGGTCCCTTCAGTCCAGATGCCGATGCTCTATCCACTGAGCCACACCAGTCAGAGCGCAGGCCAAAATTCTTGCATGGCAGCCTCACAGAGGTATTGAAGAGGGGAAAGCAGAAGCGGCAAGGTTTCTGAGGCACAGGTTCCGGAACTTGCTCAGTGTCGCTTCAGTGACCTTCGATTGGTCCGAGCAAATGTCAAAGATGGTTCCTGGCCAGTGGGAAATACATTCCACCTCTTGGTAAGAGTAGCCGGAAAAAAAAAATCTGTGGCCACATTTCGTCTACCACAGGAATATATTACCTATTCGAAAATATTAAATAAAAATGTTTATAGCTGGCCTTGACTGGGTGGCTTAGTTGGTTGGAGCATCGTCCAGTACATCAAAAGGCTGCAGGTTCAATTTCCAGTCAGGGCACATGCCTATGTTGCAGGTTTGATGCCCAGTCAGGGTGCATACAGCTTCTCTCTCTCTCTCTCTCTCTCTCTCTCTCTCTCTCTCTCTCTCTCTCTCTCTCTGCTTTTGAATGTGCTGAGCCCTTTACTGATGCAGGGCTTTTGCACATGCCATTCCCTCTGGTGAAACACTAACCCTACTCTTTGCCTGGCAGCAGAACATAGTAGCTGTTGTGAACTAAATTGTGCCTTCCCCCACCCCCTTTCTTGTGTTGAAATCCTAACCTTCAGTACTTCAGAATATGACTGTTATTTAGACATAGGGCCTTTAAAGACGTGATTAAGGTAAAATGAGGTTATTAGGGTAGGCGCTTATCCTCTATGGCACAAACACACACCGAGGGAAGAGCATGTGAGGACACAGGGAAAAGGCAATCTACAAGCCCAGGCAAGAGGCCTCAGAAGAAATCAATTCTGCTAATATCTATGTCAGATATCTGGCCTTCAGAATTGTGACAAAAGAAGTTGTCATGGCTGCCCTAGCAAACTGTACAGTAGTTAGGCAGCTGAATTCTGAAGCAGTCTTCCTAGCTGTAAAACCTGCTGCTGTCAATTACTAACTGTGTAACTTTGGGCAAATTACTTAGCCTTTTTCTGTAAAATGGGAATGATAGCAATAGTACCAATAGAGTGGCAGCCATTTCATCTGCCCCAGTCTGAGGGGTTTGCTGGGATGCAGAACTTTTTGTACTAAAATCTGACAAGTCACCCTGCAATGAATATGGTTGCTGTGAAAATGAATGAAGAATTCCTAGTACATGGTAAACACACTAAGTAACAGGTATAGTTACTATTAAATTTATTTCAGATTTAGCTTAACTGTTGAATCTGAAATACTTTCAGGGAAATAGATACTTTCCCTGACCCCACAATCTGGATTAGGACTCCTTGCTAGATTATATTTTTATTAAAAAAAATGTTTTTATTGATTTTAGAGAGAGAAGAGAGAAACATGATTTTAGAGAGAGAAGAGAGAAACATCATTTGGCTCCTGCATGCCCCCTGCTGGGAATCCAGCCTGAAATCTGGGAATGTGCCCTGACCTGGCACTGAACCTGCCAACTTTTGGTGCGCGGGTTGAGGCTCAACCACCTGAGCCATGCCAGCCAGGACTCCTTGTTCTTTCATAGCATCTGCTTCTTTTTTTCTGGTCAGTGGTTTCTCAGAATCCATTCTCCTTATTTTCAATAACAATAGGACCCTTGATTTCTAACGGGGCACATGCTGCCTGGAATAAAGACTATTTCCCAGCTTCCCTGGGAGAAGAGTAAGTTTTGATCAATGGGCTATGAGCCAATGCAATATGGGTTGTACCCTTCAGGTGGCAGGGGAAAAACTGACATCTGTATTTTCACTAACTGCTAACTAGAATCCAGCATCTGCTGCAACTGTGAATATAGGGAACAAAGCATAAAGTATTAGCAGTGACTGTGATCTTGTCACCAAATGAAATCACATTTTCATCCTATATAATGAAAGCCTAATATGCAAATTGTCCCCTTGGGCGGTCCTTCAACTTGGAGTTCGACCGCTTGCTTTGACGTGCGCTGACCACCAGGGGGCAGTGTGGGACACGGCGGGCATCGGCTATGCAGTTCTGGCAGTGGGCAGCAGTGGAGGCACTGCCAGCCCCAATGGGCCCCAGCAAGAGGACAGAACAGGGCTGGATGGTGGAGCAGGTGAGGGGTTGGTGCCAGGTCAAGGCAGGGTGCCAGGCGGGGCTGTGGGGCTGCGAGGCTGGGGGTGCAAGCTGGGGTCTGATCTCTGCAGGCCACCCAGAGGGCCCCCACCCGTGCACAAATTCGTGCACGGGCCTCTAGTAGCACATGACAGTTTCACAGATATCCAATATGTTGTTTACAGTCATCACCACTATGAAATCTGATATTAGACTGGCGACTAGACCTTGTTATTTAATGCTTACAGCAGCACGTGTACTGCTATGTGTCATGGCACAAAAGCAGCCAAGGACTCCTTTCTGCCTTGCCCCCTGCCCTTCTGTCATTCATGGGGGACTCCGCAGTAGGTCGTCTTGAACATGCAGGTGAGGAAGAGGTAATGACGGCTCCGAAGGGTTTCCCTTGGTTGTGAGAAGGGGGACACCGTCCAGATAAGTAAAGAGAGTCAGGAGAGGAGTCCGTGTGGTTTGGTTTGTAGACACGTGACCTGTGAAGTAACGGCAAGATGTCCAGATGGAAAAGACCAGCGAGGCAGGCGGGAGATCAGAATTGGAGATGAAGACCAGTGACTTTTCTTTTTAAAAAAAAACAAAATATATATATTTTTTTAATTCATTTTTTACAGAGAGGAAGGGAGATAGAGAGTGAGAAACATCGCTCAGCTGCCCCCTGCACACCTCCCACTGGGGATGTGCCCGCAACCAAGGCACATGCCCTGGACGGGGATCAGACCCGGGCCCCTTCAGTCCGCAGGCCGAGGCTCCATTCACTGAACCAAACCGATCAGGGCGACCTTTCTTCGTAAAAGGAGCAGGTTTAAGCGGGTGTGAGAACGCTAGTGTGTGCCTGCCGGAGCTAAGGGACAGAAGCCCGGAGGGAAAAGCGGACATCATCGTGCAGGAAGGCGGAGGCCCTGCGTGGGCTGAAGAGAGGCAAAACCAAAGCAGGATGCACTGGAGAGAGTTCTTGGGCTCGGGCCGCAGAGGCCTCTCCCTTGGGTTTAGGAGAAACGTTACGCTGGAGGCACAACTGCAAACGGCCAGAGTTAAGAGGGAAAGGAGCTGAAGAGGGTGTATCATGGACGGGCTCCATCCCACGCGCAGACAAGATGGTCAGGCAGGGAAGGGTCATGATCGGATGGATGCACATTTCAGAAGGCACCAGCGTGGCTGCAGCTTGAGCAGTTCAGGCAGCTCGGGAGGCAGGAGGTGCCAGCGGGGACCCTGACGCAGGCAGCTGCGGGCTCGCGCCAGGCCGGGCCGGCGCTGCTAGACCCACGTACGATGGAGATAAATGTTTAAACGGTATACATCGGGCTGGTCACCTGCCCCAGTGTTCTCTCTCCTCCTGCCTGGATACACACATCTTTCCAAGGGCCGGGAAGGGCGCCGAGGAAGCTGGCGGGACCGGCTGCATTTACCCGGAGCGTTTCCCGGAACCGAGCGGCCGAGAGCGCGGGGGGCCTCCCGCTTTAGAGAACCACAGCGACACCTGCCGCCCCGCCGAGCCACTGCGTCCCAGCGCCGCTTCCCGCCACCGCCAGGAGCGCGCGGGGCCGCAGGGGGCGTGGCCTGGCGTGGCCTGGCGTGTCCGCGGGCCGGCGGCGCGGGGTCGAAGGGCACGCAGCGTCGGTGTCATGGCGGCCTCCATGCTGGGCTGGGCCTGGGGCCCGCTGCGGCCCGGCGTGCCCGGCGTGTGGGCGCGCGGGCGGCGGCTCCCGGGGCCTGCGGGCTCGGGGCGGAGCGTGGCTGCAGCCAGCGGACCCGGCGGCGCGGGCGCCGACCGCTACTGCCTCGAGCTGCTACGGTGAGCGAGCGCGGCCTCCCCCGCCGGCGGGCGGCGAGCAGCCGGGGGCTCCGGGGGCGGGGGGCCGCGGGGTTCCCTCCCACTTGGTCCCGGTTCGGCTGTCAGAGTCGCTGGGACGTCCCCGTTGACCCCTCTGCCCCGCAGAATCGGTTTGAACTTTGTGGGTGATTCGGTTGCGTCCTTCATCGGATCTGGGATCTGGGATCGGTGCTGCCTTTCGATGCTACATCTCTTTCGTTTTCTCCAATCTGGATCAGGGTCTCAGTCTTTCCTTATCTTTCATGAGCTTGACTTCTTTTTTTTAGGTTCATGTCCGTTTTTATTTTTTACTAGGGGCCCAGTGCACAAAAAATTTGTGCACTGGAGGTGGGGGGTTCCTCAGCGGGCCTGTGCCCTCTCACAGTCTGGGACCCCTGGGGGGGATGCCCACCTGCTGGCGTGCCTGGCCAGCCTGGGTGAGGGGCTGAGGGCCGTTTCAGGCTGCCCACAGCCCCTTCTTCAGGGTTCAGGTCCCTACTGGGGTGCCTGGCTGGAAGCAGGTATCTGGAATTTATTTAACTTCTATAATTGAAACCCCCACCTCTAAGCCTGGGTTGCAAGGTCCTAGCCCCGCCCCCCCCCCCCCCCCCCCCCCCCCCCCAGGTATCTGGGGTTTGTTTATCTTCTATAATTGAAACTTTGTAACCTTGAGTAGAGCTCAGGGGCTTCCTCCATTGCCCCGGGCAATTGCAGCTCTGTGGCTCCTGCCATCTTAGTTGAGTTAATTTGCATATTTGCTCCTGATTGGTTGGTGGGTGTGGCTGGTGGGCATGGCTTGTGGGTGTAACAGGAGTGAGGATCAATTTGTATATTACTCTTTTATTAGATTACTTTTATTAGATTGTTTAAAGTATTATATGTGTCTCCTTTTCCCCCAATTGACCCTCACCCCCCTCACCCCTCAGGACAAGCCCCCACCGCCGTGTCCTTCCGTCATGCTGATAGCATGCGCAGCAGGCCTTCGGTTGACCTTCCGCCCCCTCCCCTCCCCAGCTTTCTCTTGGAGCTTGACCTTTTTAAAAAGTAAATAGGCCGGCTACTTCATAGAATCCCTCAATTTGGAGTTTACTTCATGCTTCCTCGTGATTTATGCATTTTGGGCCGGTGTGTTAGACAAGCCCCGCTGTGCTTTTCTCGTCATCCTGTCAAGAAGCGCAGGACATGGGGGTATCTTATTCCTGGGATGTGAACTTTCTATTTCTTGGTTGAGAAGGTATCTGTTTCTTCCCTGTTAGTTTAGTTAATAAGAATGCTAGCCCTGACCGGTTTGGCTCAGTGGATAGAGCATCAGCCTGCAGACTGAAGGGTCCAGGATTCGATTCCTGTCAAGGGCATGTACCTGGGTTGCTGGCGCATCCCCAGTAGGAGGTGTGCAGGAGGCAGCTGATTGATGTTTCTCTCTCATCCGTGTGTCTAACTCTCTAGCTCTCCAGCTCTCCCTTCCTCTCTGTAAAAAAATCAATAAAATATATTTTAACAAATAATGCTGATTTAGTTCGTTCCTGTTTTGTGAGGAGTTCAGTACTGTGTAAGTATCTCATTTCTATCCAGCTTTCATCTATTTAACATTTCTAGACACTTGATGATTTTTTTTTGCTTGAATCAATTATTACTTTTGTAGTTATCAAATGAAGATTTAAAAAAAATAACATGTTTTCCAGGTTTATCAGTTGATGTTGTGTTGGTTGGGAAGTGTTTTCTTTCCTTCCTGTTTATTCTTTGTTGTTGTTGTTAACCCTCACCTAAGGATACTTTTTCCATTGATTTCTTGAAAGAGTGAACGGGAGGGAAGAAGGGAGGGAGAGAGAGAGAGAGGGAGGGAGAGAGAAACATGATGTGCGAAAGACACATCTATTGGTTGCCTCCACCCAATAGACTGGGACCCAGGATGCCCTGACTGGGACCCAGGATGAAACCTGCAACCCAGGTACCAGTACAGGCCCTCCACCTGGAGTTGAGCCCACAACCCTCCTAACCGCTGAGCCACACCAGCCAGGGCTTTTGATTCTTTCACTGATGTTGCTACAGGCTCATGGGCTCCTATTGCAGTCTGTTAGCTGTCATTATTTCTTGATGCTCAAATTGTCCCAGACATGGCCAAAGGGAACTTGATCATGTCCATTTCTTTGTCCTTTTGACAAACCCCTTCATTCTTTGAACATTTCTTTCTGCTCAAGAAGATGTTTCAGACTTATCTTACATTTTTCCTGCCCCAGTTCTGCAGTCAGTCTTTCCTCCAAGGATTCGTAAAGTTTGTATGTTTGTTTTTTCAGTGGAGAAAGGTATTTAGAAACCAAGATCTAGGTGTCGGGTGTGTTCGCTGACCCTGTGGCCAAGGTGGGAGGAGTAGCATTGCTTCTAGGCTCACTCAGCAGATATTGCTAGGAAACACGAGTACAGTATGTGCTAGTGGGTGTGCATACATGCCAGCACCCCCACACCCCTCTATTGTTTTCTGTCTTTATATCTTATCTGTTTACTTACCTACGTATTAAAAACTGCGAGTTCATACCAGGACTTGCTGGAACTACTTTGGTAGCTCATTTGAATTCTTACAAAGTGATTCTGAAACAACTAAAATTATAAGTACTACATAAGTCAAAATAAGTTAATGAAGATTAATTATTTCTTATTTTTAACTGATCTGGGATTGTGGGCAGATACATTTTTAGTAACTATAGAGAAACAGGTATAGAATATAAGAAATTTCAGGACTTTTTTGAATTGAAGCCTCATTGTTTTCAGGTAATTCTGGTTAGTATTTTTTTGTGTGCAGTTTGGAAGTCAAAAGTAACTCTTTTTTTTTTTTGCCTATTTGTTATAGGAAACGAGATTATGAAGGCTATTTATGCTCCCTGCTGCTTCCTACAGAATCTAAAAGCTCTGCTTTTGCACTGAGAGCCTTCAATGTGGAACTGGCTCAGGCTGGTATTAAAATTCCTTTAAAATTATTTGCAAAAATGGTGATAAAATGCTGAACAATAAAGAAATATAGTTATAATTCATATGTTAGATGTATTTAAGGTCTCTGCTGTTGATTTTTTTTCCTATTTAGGCTTAACAATTCAATTCCAAAAATAAAACTAGCCAATGAACTTGCTGTTTCTGGAAATAGCATTCTGGAATTTCTTTTTCTAAGGATATTATAAAACTATGCACTTAACATTGCACATTTCTATTTATCGGAAGAAACCCAAAACAAAAAGACATATGCATCCCTATGTTCACTGCAACATTATAGCCAGGATATGGAAGCAACCTAAGTGCCCATCAAGAGGTGAATGGATAGCTTTGGCTGTGTTGCTCAGTGGTTAAAGCAGTTTAAGTGGGCTGAAAAGTTGGCCAGATTTCAGAGAATCACCAGGATGGAGCAAAGCCAAATTGATGGAGAATCAGATATAGTGCCTGCCTGTAACTGCAGTGGTAGGGCTCAACAAAGGAAAGGTCACTTCTGCCAGCACTTCTTTTGGCCCCTCTAGCCCTTGTCCTGAAGTAAGACAGTTCAGTTCCTCCCCATATGTCCCTGGTGCTTTTCAAACTTTGCCCCAGAGCTGGAGCTCAGAGTGAATGCGTGGGCCCGTTAGGAGGAATGCCTGAGACTCCAGCAGTCCTCACCTTACTCAGCCACAATCCCTGCTGGTTTTTAAGCCTAAACTAGAGGCCCGGTGCACAAAATTCATGCACCGGTGGGAGCAGGCCTAAGCCAGCAGTCCTTAGTGCAGCTGCAGAGGTGGGAGAGGCTCCTGCCACTGCCACTGCACTCGTCTGCTGTGAGTCCAGCTTCTGGCTGAGCGGTGCTCCCCCTGTGGGAGTGCACTGACAACCAGGAGGCAGCTCCTGCGTTGAGCGTCTGCTCCCTGGTGATCAGTGTGCATCAGAGCAACCAGTCATTCCTCTGTTCAGTCGATTTGCATATTAGCCTTTTATATAGGACTAGGGGTCTGGTGCACAAAAATTTGTGCACTTGGGAGGGTCCCTAAGCCCGGCCTCTGCCCTCTCACAGTCTGGGACCCCTCAGGAGATGTCCACCTGCTGGTGTGCCTGGTCAGTCTGGGTGAGGGGCTGATGGCTGTTTGCAGGCTGTCCAAGCCCGCCAGTGGGGACCCTCACCCCATGGGGGTGTGGCCAGCCTGGGTGAGGGGCTGAGGGCCATTTTCAGACTGCCCACAGTCCCTCCAGGGTTCAGGTCCCTACTGGGGTGCCTGGGCAGCCTGGGTGAGGGGCTGAGAGCTGTTTTCAGACTAGCCACAGCTCCCATTGACCCAAGGTCCCAGTGAGGCTGGCTGGAAGCAGGTTTCTGGGGTTTATTTATCTTCTATAATTGAAACTTTATTGCCTTGAGCGGAGGCCTAGTCAGTCAACAAAGCTTCCTGTTTGCTTCAGCTCCGTGGCTTCTATAATTGAAACTTTGTTGCCTTGAGCGGAAGCCACAGCTGGCCTAGGCAGGCAGTTTCCTCCATCACTGGCCTCCGGTTTGCTCTAGCTCTGTGGCTGCCAGCCGCCATCTTGGCTGGGTTAATTTGCATATCGTCGCTCTGATTGGCTGTTGAGTGTGGCTTAGGTGTAACGGACTGAGGGTTAATTTGCATATTACTCTTTTATTAGATTAGATTAGGCACTGGAAGCTGGGCTGAGGAGCCTGGTGTTGTCCTGCCCTCACTCCTTAGGAGGAAGCTCTATAGGCAAGATACCTCTCCTGATTAAAAAAAAAAAGTTAATAAAATGGTATAGGTTTTTCTTTTTTAACCTTTCAAAGAAAAGCTTTTATTTATATACAAGACTAAGGAAAGGAAAAAAGCTCTAGAAAAGGGAAATGTCAAATAGGTCTTTAGTGAGGGTCTAGATGCAGTGAGTGGTTCTGGTAGGGTCCAGGTTGGAGAGTTGCTCTTACTTGTGATTGCTTCTAGGTTGTGAGGATGCTTCTTCCCTCACCTCTCGATTGGGCCCCCTTTGGGCCTTAGTGACTGTTGGAATGACTTCTCTGCTCTCAGTCAGCCCTGTCACCCTGTGCCCTGTGTCACCCTCTTCATCATATAGAATTTCATAATTGCCATGAACGTCCTTTGAGAGTGATGATTTAAAAAGAGCGTAGATTGTATGCCACTGGAATCTGAACAGTAAAGAATGCTGAAAGACCCACCCAGCACTAAGACCATTAAAAAAACACACTAACTTTCTATTTGGAGATGATTTCACACACACAAAAGTGGGAATAGCACAGAGAATACCCATATAACTTTTTAAAATATTTCATTCCATTTGCATTATCATTTTGTCTGTATGAATACATCCACACCCATATTTCTTTAATGAGTCATTTTAGGACCTCTTGACTACACCATGGCCTTTATCCCTATAAACTTGAGTGTGCTTCATAAGAATAAGAATATTCTTTTACATAATCACAGTACAGTTGTCAATTTGAGTATATTTGACATTGATACAATACTTTTATTTAATATACCATCTAGTTTCCAGTTTCGTCAACCCAGTAACGTCCTTTATGGCGTTTATCAATAGCCAAGACATGGGAACAATCTAAGTGATGGAAGAATGGATAAAGAAAATTCAATATGGTATACATACGCACATACACACACTCTGGAATATTGTTTAATCATAAAAAAGGAAATCCTGCCATAGAGCTTGAGGTATTATGCTAAGTGAAATAAGTCAGACAAAGAAAGTCAAATACCGTACGGTCTCATACATGGAATCTAAAGCAAGACAAAAGAAAAAGCCCCCAAACTCATAGATACAGAGACCAGGTTGATGGTTGCAAGCGACAGGGCTGGGATATGGGTGAAATGGGTGGTCAAAAAGGTACAAACTTTGTTATAAATGAGTAAGTCCTGGGGATGTAATGTACAGCGTGATGACTATAGCTAATAATGCTGTATTGTATATTTGAAAGTTACTAAGAGTAGATCTTAAACGTCCTAATCACAAGAAAAAGAAGTTTATAACTATGTAATGATGGATGTTAACTACACTTACTGTGGTGATTATTTCATAATATATACATATATCAAGTAACGTATGCCTGAAATTAAGGTACTGTTACACATCAATTATATCTCAGTTTTTAAATATTTACCCCCTAGATTTAGCATGCATTGGTGCTTCTTGCCTGAATCTGACAAGGCTATTCTTAATTAGTAGTGAGTGAAGAAGACTGTAAAATAATTCCTTAGTGAATGAATGAGTTTATTTAAAATGTCCATACAGTAATACTTTTTGTGGTGTACAGTTCTATAGCTTTTGAAAAATGCATAGTCATGTACTCACCACCAGGGTCATGAGAAAACAATTCCAGCAACCCAAAAATTTCCTCATGTGCCCCTTTATAGTCAACCACACCCCTCACCCATACTATTTTGCAGATCCTTTTGCTTCCAGGTTATTTTGAAGTACGTTTCAGATAAACTTTTCTGTCTGTCAGCATTTCAGTATGTGTCTCTAAAAGGTAACTCACTTAGAAATAACCATAATGCCATCATCATAATATTAAAACTTAATAGTAATTTCTCAATGTCATTAAACATCTGGTGTTCGGATTTTCCAATTTCTTCAAATCAGGATTCAAATAAGGTTTACATGTAAAGACTGGTTGATCTAGTTCTTAAATTTCTTTTAAACAAAACTCTCTCCTTCTCTTTGTTTTTTCTTGCAATTGTTTTCTAGAATCTCTTCTATTTTCAAAAATATTTTTTTTTTTTGTTAATATATTTTATTGACTTTTTACAGAGAGGAAGGAAGAAGGATAGAGAGTTAGAAACATCGGTGAGAGAGAAACACTGATCAGCTGCCTCCCGCACACCTCCTACTGGGGATGTGGCCGCAACCAAGGTACATGCCCTTGACTGGAATTGAACCCGGGACCTTTCAGTCCGCAGGCCGACGCTCTATCCACTGAGCCAAACCGGTCAGGGCCAAAAATATTTTTTAATAAGCACCAAATAATACGTAGCTTTTACTTAGAAAACTCATAATGACAACAGTTTAACTTTAAGGAAAAATTAAAACAAATGTATAGAATTAAACTTAGTTTTTGGCTGAATTATGTGATTATGCAGTCATAAATATTGATTTTTTTAGACTGTAAACTGTGCATTTATTAAAGTTTTTAAACCCTATTTATAGATTAAGGATTCAATTTCTGAGAAAACAATTGGACTGATGCGAATGCAGTTTTGGAAGAAAACTGTGGATGACATATACAGTGACAATCCACCACATCAGCCTGTAGCCATTGAATTGTGGAAGGTAAAAAAAAAAAATTGTAAGAATTTTATTTGAGCATATTTTTGATGCATACAATTTGGATAATAGCGATGGGCAATCTGTCCTAAAAAGATTCTTAGGCTCATGTAATGTTCTAATATATGTTAGTTTGGAGAGAAGAATTTAAAATTATCCACTAATTATTTGCACAGATTTTTGATGTATTTATTTATTAAAGGACAAAAGAGGGATCTGGTCACTTTTTTTATCAATTATTTTTCACATATTTGGTTGCAGAATTTAAACCCTATACATTTGAAGCAATGGCAGGTAAATTTTCTGTTCTACCTCTGAAGGGAGACATACTCTCAACATTGCCTAGACACAAATCTGCCTTTCTAGTTTGATATAATTGCCTACTCATTGATGAATTTTAGGTATTAGAGAATGGAAATCAAAGGGCTAGAGTATTATTTGTATAGATAAATGTGTATAATAGTTAGTTTTACAGTAAAGCAGCTGTATAGAACCCTCATTCATACACAGCTATGCAGTTTAGAAATATGCTAAATTAAGAACAAAGGAAGGGAATTAGGTGCTTTTGTCACTGATCTGTGTCCCCACTGTAGTATGATGAGTGCCAGCAGCCACTCACAGACCTGATGGCGGTACACCTCTTCTCAGGTCTGTGCGCCAGCAGAGGCAGACCCCGTTTCTGGGCCCCAGATTGACTTCACAGAGCCCCAGTAAGGATGGAAAGCCAGGTCCCTCCAGCAGGGACTGAGAAGAAAAAGTGGATGGGAAGCTGTGAGTATTAGATTAGTTGTTTACCTCTATTCATTCTACTTCAGTCACCTCAATCTAGGTGACTCAGTTTAGAGAAAAGTTTCTCTAAAATCCAGAAACTTTCTGATGACGATGATGATGATGACTTAAATACATATTTATTGATTTCAGAGAGGAAGGGGGAGAGAGAGAGAGATAGAAACATCAATGATGAGAGAGAATCACTGATCGGCTGCCCCCTGCACACACCCTACTGGGGATCGAGCCAGCAACTCAGGCATAAGCCCTTGACCAGAATCGAACCTGAAACCCTTCAGTCCGCAGGCCAACGTTCTATCTATAGGCAAACCAGCTAGGGCTGTTTATTATTTTATACATAAACCTCACTGCAGTAGAGGTTTATGCTGCCTTGCATTGAAAGTTCTGGCCTTAGGAAATATGAAGAGTCAAAATTTCTTTAACACGGATTTATCTTGCTTTGGCTTTCGTAAGCAGAAGACATATCTGAATTACAGAATGTTTAAATGTGTGCCAGTTTGTCCAGTTGTATAATAACAGCTTAAATTTTGATGATTTATGTTGGCCAGCTCTTTTATATGACCAGTGCTAAAGGTTAATACGAATATTTGAAAGGAGCAGGTAGTGTTCAGAACATTTGCCCTCCTTGTCTGTTCCTTATCCTCCTCGTTACGCAGGAGCATTTGCTTACATTACCACTGTCCAGTACAACCTCCCACTGGTTCTTTGAAGAGTCTCAGGTTCCTGAAGAGATGAGTGCAGAAACAGTGACCGTGTTGTCCTGAGGGCTCGTGCCTGCTGCACTCTTTCATTGGTGCTTGTAGAGTACAAAGTAGTTAAATATCTAACTTCTCAGGCATTTCATACGGACTTCTCCATTTTTCTGTAGTTTAAATTTATGTTTATAGTCAACGTCTTTATTCTGTTTGACCTCTGTTTTCAAAGTTTTAATGCTTCCTACAAATAATTTGTTTTTTACCTTGATCTCGGATTTCCCTCAGAATGAGATAGAAGAACTATATTTTATGGTCAAGGAAGTGCAGCCATTATACCTTCATCCTTGAGAAAATAGGAGTATGACTTTTCATTGGTTAAATATTTAGTGCTCTTCTGTTCCAGGAATGGCGTTTGATGGTATGGTTACAAAGATCAGATGTACCCTGCCCCACTCAGACACACACAAAATAAAACAAGAGCAGGACTCTGTAAAGACTGAGGAACCCCCGCTGGTTCCTGGGCTTGTGGAGAGAGGCTAGTGGGTGTCCTGCCATGTAACAGCAACAGTGCCGAGGGCACTTGGAGACTACTTTGTGTAGCCCTGTTAGCTTCTTTTAGGTTTGTGCCAGCGCAGTGAGCTCTGTTCTCCATACTTTCACCCTTGTCATATATGTGTATTGATGAGCATGCTAGCTAGCCTTGACATTTTGTTGTCAGTGACATCTTAGAGTCTTAGTTGAAGTATGGGATATTCCTAAGACTTTATGTTTTACTACTATTACTATAGTGAAAATATGTCATATTTAGTGTTGATTTGACAAAAAACAATGTTTTTAAAACTTATCAAACTTTCAGAAAGGTTTCCAAATAAAAAATAGTATAAGAACACCTCTATACCCTTTACCCAGATTTACCTATTGTTAACATTTTAAAACAGTTTATCCCACTTGTTAAGCATTTGTACTGCTCACTCACATAGGTGCATGAGCTTGTTCTCTCTCTCTCTCTATTTTTTTTCTGAATCATTTTTTAGTGTAAGTTACATACATCATGGCCCTTTATCCTTAAATACTTTAGTGAGTATTTCCTAAGAATAGGGACATTCTATTATACTGGTGGCCCGGTGCATGCATTTGTGCACATTGAAAGGAAATTAATTAGAAGAAAGATTCATGTGGTAATTACATTACTGCAAAAAATTGCATGTCAAAATAGTATATATAATATAGTATTATAAAATTAAAATACAAAATATTTTAACATTGCTATTCACCTTTTATAATAGAAGTGTCAAAGATGAAAGAAAATTAGTAAAATATATATGAAAATAATATATAAATTGATAAATAAATAAACAATATTCTGTCGATGACATTGCTTTCTTTCTGCTTCAGAGCACATTGTACCAATAGTTGACATTCAGATACATTCTGGTGTCGCATGCAATTGGCGCCAGCGAGAACTTTATATATATCATGCATGTGCAAGTCAACGTTTATTTTTAAATTGCCAGTGTGTGTCATATATACCAGCCACTGGGCCGGTTGGCCGGTCGGATGGAATACAGTTGGTCACTTAGCCTTTTTTATATATGTATACACACACACACACACACCTATATGTATGTGTGTATATATGTATGTATGTGTGTGTGTGTGTGTGTGTGTATATATATATATATATATATATATATATATATGGATGATAGATAGATACAGATAACCAAAACAGTTATGACTTTAGTAAATTTAACTTGGATATAACACTTTTTGTCTGATTTTCCATTTATATTCCAGTTTTGTCAGTTGACCCAATAATGTCCACTGTAGTGTTTTTTCCCTCCAATATAGGATCCAGTCTAAAGTCAGGTAATATTTGTCTTATTTCTTAAGCCTGTTTTAATCTGGAACATTTCCACAGTCTTCCTTTCTTTTCTTTGACGTTACCTTTTTGAAGAGGATAGCCCCTTTAATTTTTTTTAATAGAACATGACTCATTTTGGATTTATCTGATGTTTTCTCAGGTTGTGCATCCTTGGCCATAATACTGCATAGACAGTGTTCTCTTCTTAGGGTGTCATATCTGGAGGCATATTTTGTACATCGGTACCTTGTTGGCATTGTTAATTTTCATCATCCAGTCAAGATGTTCCCTGGTTTTCCCACTGTATAATTATAATTCTCCTGGCAACTATAAGACAGTGCAAATAGCCTATTCCTCATTAATATCCCCTGACACATAGCATTCATTGATGGTTCTTGTCTGATTCAGTCTTTACTATTATGATTGCAAAATGCTCATTTTCCAATTCTAATACTCTGAGCACATTTACCACTTGGCAGTAACCAAGATCTCTCACTCTCCTATATTTATTTGCCTATTAATTATTGTTATAAACTCATGAAATCCTATTTTTCCCCCCAGTAGTTTATAGTTCATTACTAAACTTAATTATTTTGGTGTTCAAATAGTCCCAGATTTGGACAGTGGGAGGCCCTTTCAAACTGCCTCCCATAATTTTTTTGAGCATTTTCTTTTTTTAGAAAAATTATTATTTTTATATTATTTTTGAGCATTTTCTATTTTTTTTTCTATTATCTTGTTTTTGTTTGAAAGTGGAATCATTAAATACTAATATTATAATAAAAAAGATTAGTGGAAAAGTTTTAGATATATTATCTTTACTTGGAAATATTTTCTAGGGACATTTTATTTTTTCCTGGTATTTCTTCAACACAGCTGTTTATTTGGTGGTGAGTTATTACAAATGTTCCCTTGCCTAGTTTTGTATTTAGTTTGTTTATTTTTATTCAGGTCTGCAGAAGTCATTTCAGATGCTTTCTAAAAATTTACAATACTCTTTTTTTTTTTAGGCTGTCAAAAGACATAATCTGACTAAAAGATGGCTTATGAAAATCATTGATGAAAGAGTAAGTTGAAATTGCTCAAGTCTTAAATTTTTCTTTTTAATCTTTAAACTAACTTTTCATCAAAATTTGAGTAGTCATACACATACCTTTATGTACACCCAGTACTTGGATCTCTGTCCAAAGAGTAGAGGGAATAAGGCAAGTTTGGTGGGTCTAGTGATTGGAATCCTATGCTAAGTTTTTAGAACTGAGTTCTATTCTAGTTCCCACAAATTGCTCAATGACCTGGGCTAACCTGTGTAATCTTTCTGATACATTGTTGGCTCAGTGTCCTCATTGGCCTGATGTTTATAATGCACTGTTGCCATGAAAGTGCAAGTTTACTTAACTTTTTGTGGATATAATCTATGAATAACCATAAGCTATAGTAATCCTATATAATAATCCTATATAATAAAAGAGAAATATGCAAATAGACCAAATAACAGAAAAACGGAACAACCAAAGTAAAATATGCTAATAATATGCTAAGGCTGCTCAACCGCTTGCTATGATATGCACTGACCACCAGGTGGCAGAAAGTCGACTGGTGGACTGGTTGCTATGACATGCACTGACCACCAAGGGGCAGATGCTCCAACCGGTAGGTTAGCTTACTGCTGGGGTCCAGCCAATCAGGACTGAGTCAGATGGACCTGATATGCTCTGGAGCCCTCCCACGGTACCTCCCTGGCCCGATGATGCACTGATGGGGCCCCTTAGCCTGGCCTGTGCCCTCTCACAATCTGAGATCCCTCGGGGGGGTGGGGGGGGTTGAGAGAGCCGATTTCAGCCCGATCTGCAGGCCACTCCCCTTGGAGCGCGTCTGACGCAGGGCTCATGGCTGGCGAGCACTGCAAGCCTCTCCCTATTGGGACTGATTGGGCACAAGCCTGCAGCAGGCTCAGTGGGGCCAGGATAAGCGGTAGTGGCAAGTAGGAGCTGCAGGTAGGATTGGACTGCAAGTTTTGGCCCAATCCCTGCAGGCCACCCAGAGGGACCCCACCTGTGCACAAATTTGTGCACCAGGCCTCTAGTAATAATATAAGCCAAAATGAGATGGTGTCTTCAGCATTAAGAAAAATTGCTCGGCTGACCTATAGAGTTAAATAGCACTAAAAAAATCATTTTTTTCACATGTCCTGGTTTTATGACATTAAGAAAATTGGAGAACTTAAGACAGAGATAGCATTCCTGTTTAATAGAATAATAACACTTGGCATTTGTGGGGAGAAATATTTAAAAGTAAAGGACTGTGCTCAATCTCCCCGCATATATTCAATGCAGTGCCTAAAAGATTCCAGCTGCCTTTTTTACATAAATTGACAAGCTGATCCTAAAATTCTTAGGCAAATGCAAGGGACCCAGAATCACCAAAACAATCTTAAAAAAGAACAAAGTTCAAGGACTCATATTTCTTGATTTCAAAACTTAACTACAAAGTTACAGGAATCAAACTGTGGTATTGATATAGCATAGATATATACATCACATATATTTATAGTCAATTAATTTTTGACAAGAGTGTGAAGATAATTCATTGGGGAAAGAATTTGTTTCAATAAATGTTGTTGGGACAACTAGATAGCCACATCCAAAAGAATGAATTTGGACTCCTACCTCACACCATATACAATAAATTACTCAAGGTGGATCAGATACCTAAATGTAAGACAATTGTAAAACTCTTAGGAGAAAGCATAGGCATAAGTTTTTGTGACTTTAGGATGGGCAGTGATTTCTTAGATATGATAACAAAAGCACGAGAAATAAAATATATACCTGGTAATTGGACTTTATCAAAATTAAAAAATTTAAGGAAGTTAAAAGATAGTTCATAGAATGGGGAAAAGTATTTGCCAGTTATATATTTGATAAAAAACTAGTATCTAGAATAGGTAAAGAATTCTTAGAGCTAAACACTAGAAAGACAGATAATCCCATTTAAAAATAGCAAAGGATCTGAGTAAACATTCTTTAAGGAGATAGATCAATGACCAATAAGCACCTGAAAATATGTTCAGTATATAAATAAAAAACACAATGACATACTGCTTCATATGTAGATGATGTAGATTATAATAAAAAATATATTGGTGAGAATGTGGAGAAATTGGAATCCTTTATACATTCCTCATGGAATATAAAATGGTACAGCTGCTTTGGAAAAACAGTTTTTCAAAAATTAAACAGTTTACTATAGACCCAGCATTTTACTCCTAGGTTATATACTAAGAGAAATGAGAATATATGTCCACACAAAACTTGTACACAATGTTTATAGCAGCATAATCCAAATATGGGAGCAACTTATAGTCTATCAATTAATGAGTAAACAAAATATGCTATATTTGTACAATGAAATATTGTTTATAATTTCTTCAATTAAAAAGAATGAAGTACTAGCCCTAACCGGTTTGGCTCAGTGGATAGAGCATCAGTCTGCGGACTGAAGGGTCCAGGTTCGATTTCGGTCAAGGGCATGTACCTTGGTTGTGGGCACATCCCCAGTATAGGGTGTGCAGGAGGAAGCTGATCGGTGTTTCTCTCTCATCGATGTTTCTAACTCTCTATCCTCTCCCTTCCTCTCTATAAAAAAATCAATAAAATATATTTTAAAAAAAAGAATGAAGTACTGATAGAAGCATAGACATGTATGAACCTTGGTAAACTGCTAATTGAAAGAATCCAGATACAAAAGCCACATATGGTATCATTATGTTTTTATACAATGTCCAGAACAGACAAATCCATGGGAACAGAAGGTAGATCCGTGGCTCGTCAGGAGATAGATGAAGGGAAGGGAAATGGGAAGTGACTGCTTCCTGGATATGGATTTCTTTTTGGTGATGAAAAAATTACAGGATTCACCGTAGCTGGTTTGGCTTTGTGGATAGAACCTTGGCCCACAGACTGAAGGGTCCCAGGTTCGATTCTAGTTAAGAGCACGTACCTTGGTTGCAAGCTCAATCCCCAGCCCTGATTGGGGTCTCTGTGGAAGACAGCCAGAGAGTCTCTCTCTGTCTCTCTGTAAAAATCAGTGGAAAAATATCCTCAGGTGAGGATTACAAAAAAAAATTCCGGAATTAGGTAGTGTGTTAGTTGCATAACTTGGAATATACTAAAACCACTGACCTAATATATTTTAAAAAGATAAATTTTATGGTATATGAGTTATGTCATTTTTTAAAATGTAAAAGATTTGGACATATTTTTTTCCCCTGGAATCATTGCTGTTGTCATTTTTTTTCTGATTAAAAAGAAGAAGAAGGGTGTATCACCTTGAAAACAGAGTCTTTGTTAATGTATTAATATAAAAGTGGCTAGCTTTTACTAGGATTTACATTTTTTTGTTTCTTGAATACAGTGAATAGAGTTGTGTTCATTTCATCAACCCTGTTACTTTATTGACCACTGGAGGCTCGATGCATGAAATTCGTGCAAGAGTAGGCCTTCCTTCCCCCAGCTGCTGGCACTGGGTCCCTCTGGCACCTGGGACCTGGGCTTCCTTCGCAGAGGGAGGCCCTGCCCACCCACTGCAGCCCAACGGTCAGTGGCCAGGGCCTCCCTCTGCGGGGTGATCATGGGGCACTGGCCAAGCCCCCAACCAATTGCATCACACCTGCCTTGGCTAGTCTGGCGCCAGTGGATGTCATAGCGTGGTCGTCCAGAAGATTGTTCGGTCTAATTAGCATATTACACTTTTATTATTAGAGAAGGTTTATTGGGGGGTGGAGAAACTGGTTATGAGTCTCCTTTTTCTTTTTTTTACATTTGTCTAGACTGTGCATGCAGAAGAGATGAAATGGTTACTCCATCTCAATTGACAGTGGTCCAATGTTATTTTGTCCTATGCATATAACTGCTCATATCATTGTAAAGACTATAGCAGCAAATAAATGGGAAGTCATTTCTTTTCCTAAGCACCTTTTCCTTATTGAGAGCATGGGCTTGACAGTCAAAATGTGTGGTTTGAATCCTATCTCCACCATTTATTAGCTACTAGAGGCCGTGCACGACATTCGTGCACTGGGGAGGGTCCCTCAGCCTGGCCTGCGCCCTCTCGCAGTCCAAGACTCCTCGGGGGATGTCTGCCTGCCGCTCCATGCTCATGGCTAGCGAGCACAGTGGCAGTGGAGGGAGCCTCTCCCGCCTCTGCAGCAGCACTAAGTAAGGAACAGCAAACCTGGCTTCTGGCTGAGTAGTGCTCCCCTTGTGGGAGCTCACTGACCACCAGGGGGCAGCTCCTGTGTTGAGCATCTGCCCCCTGCTGGTCAATGTGCGTCATAGCGACAGGTCTTTCCACTGTTCATTCGATTTGCATATTAGGGTTTTATTATGTAGGGTGTGACCTTAGGAATATAACTTAATGTGTTCGTGACTCAGTTTCTTCATCTGCAAAATGGGAAAAGTATTATTTTGTTATCTTTGGGGGGGATGCTAAAATTAAAAAGATAATGAATAGTGCTGAAGTAAGCGCTCAGTGAAGTCATTTTTTAGTGATAAGTTGGGCTTTCAAAGGAATTAAAAATTAAGCCAACCTATGTTCATGGTGATTTGTGCATTGAGATTAATCCGGAGGTATTTATTTTGAGGGGTGATTAGTAAGATTGAATGTGTAGAACTTTCATGTCTTAATTTTATTTTAATCTTATTTTACTTAATATTAAACAGTATATATTTAATATTTTTATTATTCAGTTCTTTTGGACAAAAAATCGTGTCTATAAATTTTGATAATTCAGCAAACTTGATTTGCCTTTGTTTGATTATAGGAAAAAAATCTGGATGACAAAGCATATCGTAATATCCAGGAACTGGAAAATTATGCTGAAAACACACAGAGTTCTCTTCTTTATTTAACACTAGAAATATTGGGTAAGTTGTGGGGTTTTTTTAAATTTCATACTTTTCTTTTTCTGAATAAAACATGTTTCAGACTTCATTCTTTCATAATTTGACATCTCACCACTTTAACACTGAAGTTTTTCTTTGCATCATTTGTAAAGGAATAGCTATATATATATTTTTTTTTTTGAGCGAGAAGGGGAATATATGTTTGTCTTTAGAGTGCAGACTAATCACAATACTTAGGCTCTAATAAAAATACTTTAGCCATGGCTGGTTTTGCTCAGTGGATAGAGCATCAGCCTGTGGACTAAAGGGTCCCAGGTTTGATTTCGGTCAAAGCATATGCCCAGGTTGCGAACTCGGGGGGGTGTGCAGGAGGCAGCCAATTGGTGATTTCCTCTCATCATTAATGTTTCTATCTCTCCTCTCTGAAGTCAATATGTATATATATTTTTTAATAAAAATATATTTAAAAAAAATACTTTAGCTACCTCATGGGAATGTCATAGTTAATAATCTGGTAATTGCTGATCTTTATTTTATTTTATATTTGTTAATCCTCACCCGAAAATATTTTTCCATTGATTTCTTTTTAGAGAGAGTGGAAGGGAAGGGTGGGGGAGGGAAAGGAGGGGAGGGAGAGGAGGGGAGAGAGAGAGACACAGGGAGAGAGGGAGGGAGGGAGGCAGGGAGGGAGGGAGGGAACACATCGATGTGAGAGAGGCACATCGATTGGTTGACTCCTGCATACGCCCTGACCAGGGTCGAACCGGAGATCTTCAGTCGCAGGCCAGCATTCCAACCTCTGAGCCAAACAGGCCAGGGATGATGATTTTTTAAGCCTCTAAGCTGGGAAGGTCTTATTGTAAGGAGGGTTGTAATGAGGAAATTACTTGGCACAAGGACAGTAACATCCATTTGGAGAATATAATGTTTTTATGTCACCCTAAAGGAATAAATGTTATTTTATCTTATGCATATTGAATTTCCCAGGCCTGTTCTTCCTGCACATTCGGTAACATGTTTGCCAACACAATGAAAGGAGGGAGCAGAGAGCAGAATATACTTAAAGTGAGGTCGTATGGACATTGCACTGAGAAGAAATGAAACACTCGTGATGTTTTTCCATGATAGCTGATTACAATTCCAAATGTGTTCTTAGTGTGATAGAGTCTGAGGAGAACTTGTTTAAAAGTTCAAGTTCAGACACCTGCTTAGTAGTCAGCTTGTTTTGTGCCCATTTTACTCATAGATCCTGTTTTTCAGATGTGAATGCATAAACCATTAGTTTTGCATGTGTAGGTGATTTCTCTTTGTACTTCTGTTGACTTATGCATTTAAAGAGCAGCCCTATTGATTCCTTTCAAAACCGTAGGTGTGAAGGATCTTCATGCAGATCACGCTGCAAGTCACATTGGAAAGGCGCAAGGCATTGTCACGTGCTTGCGAGCCACACCGTATCACAGCAGCAGAAGAAGAGTGTTCCTTCCCATGGACATCTGTATGCTGGTAAGGCCGTTACTTGTACTTACCTCATGGGAGGGATGTTATTTCTTTTCTTTTTTAAAAAATATATTTTATTGATTTTTTTACAGAGAGGAAGGGAGAGGGATAGAGAGTTGGGAACATCGATGAGAGAGAAACTTCGATGAGCTGCCTCCTGCACACCCCACACTGGTGATGTGCCTGCAACCAAGGTACATGCCCTTGACTGGAATCGAACCTGGGACCCTTGAGTCTGCAGGCCGACGCTCTCTATCCACTGAGCCAAACCAGTTAGGGCGCTTGTGTATTTTTTTAAAATAAAATTTTTATTGATTTTAGAGAGGAAGGGAGAGGGAGAGAGAGATAGAAATATGAATGATGAGAGTCATTGATGGCCTGTCTCATTGATTGGCACGCCCCCTACTGGGGAATCAAGCCTGCAACTTGGACATGTGCCCTTGACTGTAATTGAACCCAGGACTGGCTAACACTTTACCCACTGAGCCAAACCAGCTGGGGCTCTTACTTGTGTATTTTTGTTCTATAACTTGTTAATTACCATCCTGTTGCATATTCTTCCAGGAGAGAGAGAGAACGAGAGAGTCTGTGTGTGTATATATATGCCACACATATGCATATATGTACACATCCATATATTTTTAAAATTAAAAATAGACATCATATTGTACTTACTGTCCTCTCACCTGTTTTCTTGAGCTAAGTTAATTTTAAGTATGCTTTTTAATTGCTAAGACAATATTTTCAACCCAGCATGGTGTCTCGCAAGAGGATTTTCTACGGAAGAACCACGATAAAAATGTAAGAGATGTGATATATGACATTGCCAGCCAGGCACACTTGCACTTAAAGCATGTAAGTAGACTTTTTTTTTCTTTCTTTTTTTCCTAAATCATTTAGGAAACTATCCTTTCTAGGTGTGGCTATTCCTAGAGCATGGTCATACTGTTCCCTACTTGGCAGACTGTATTCCAACTTTTATTGAAATCCCAGTGGATTTATCTCGGGGACTATTGTAAACTTTCTCCACTTTTAAAAGATACTACTTTCCATCTTTCAGCAAATGTGTGCCCGCTTTACTGGGCTTCCTCAGTTAGGTTCCACTCTGATCCTCACTCACCATTTCTGCCTTGCAAGGCTGATGCCTCTCCTCCCTTGCCAGGACCTTGCATCCTCCGCGGTCCCAGCTGGTGCTTTCAGTGGCCTCTCCAATAACTTGTCTCTCTTACCTTCTGGTTTGTTGCTGCTGCCTTCTGAAGTTATAGGCATCCTGTGGACCCTCCTGTTTCTTATTTTTCCTCATAATTAACCTTTTTTGAATAAGTGGTCTGCATTCATTGTTACCTCAAGGCCCTCACCGCCCTGACACTGTTCACGCTATAATTTGGCTTTCATCCTGCTACTCTAATAATAATCACCAGTGAATCTCCTTTTGCCACATTTAAGAGTGTCTGATTTAGAGAAGGTGGATGTTATGTATGTATACACACACCCCAGAGGTAGAATCAATTAGACTTGATAACTGATTGGATTGTGGCGGGATCAGGAAGAGGGGAAGTTGAAGGCTGCACAGAGTTCAAGTAGAGATGGTGATGGGGCCATTCAAAAACTACAGTAAAAAGCAGTGGTATAGTAGGAGCAGTAGACAGACTAGCTGCTGGACATCATTGAATAGAAGGGAATTAGAAGGCATTTAGGGAGATGGGCTGTTGCAGAATGCAGGATTGTGACTTTGAAAGGAGATGAGAACTGGAGAGAGAGATTTGGGAGCCGTCCACATGGAAGGAAATGGTTAAAGCTCTGAGTTTGGATGTTGTTGCCCAAGAAGAATGTACGTCTGGATAAGAGTACCTAAAGCCCATCTCCATTCCTCAGTTGGAAGGAGAAGGGCCATTTATTAGGAAGAAGAAGGAAAGAATGATCAAAGAAGTAGGAACACAGAGAGTGTGTTAGAAACCAAAGGGGGAACAAATTCCCAGAAGGAGGGGTGGTAAACTGCACGCTAAGGGAGATGAAGAGAAAAGAGGCAGGGTGAACAGTAGGGCGTGGATGATTTTGAAGAGAGCAGTTTTAGTAGGTGGGTGAAACAGGGAAGGGGTTCAGATGGGAGTCAGGAAGCAGAGGTGGTATCTGACAGTGTACACGATGGCCTGGAAACGGGTGGGCTTGGTGAGAGCCTCGGGGATTCCTAGTCCAGAGGAGTAGGGATGTGAGTTAGATGAGGTTGGTCAAGGTGTGGAGGCCTCTGAATCCCAGGATGCATAGTTGAGACTTGCTCAATGAGGCACATATGTTAGAGAAAATGAAACCAAAACAGTGTCTTAGGAACATTAACTTGGCTGGCTGTGTGGAATGAATTAAAGGTTGGCGAACAGAGGCAGAACGATCAGCTAGGTCACAGCGGTTCTCAACCTGTGGGTCAAGACCCCTTTGGGGGTCGAACAACCCTTTCACAGGGGTCGCCTAAATACATCCTGCATATCAGATATTTACATTACGATTCATAACAGTAGCAAAATTACAGTTATGAAGTAGCAACGAAAATAATTTTATGATTGGGGGTCACCACAACATGAGGAACTGTATCAACGGGTCGCGGCATCAGGAAGGTTGAGAACCACTGAGCTAGGAGGACCTTCTATTCATCTAAACAGGAGATAATGACCATCTAAGCTGGGAGCTGCTGGGACTTGCTAGCACAGTCTTTCTTCATTTACCCCTAACCACAGGGCTAGAGGGTCAAAGTTACAGGATGTTATAAGGCAGCCAGAAAATGCCAAAGTCAACTGGTAAGGAAGAATGGAATTCTTTTTTTTTTTTTTTTTTAATACATTTTATTGATTTTTTACAGAGAGGAAGGGAGAGGGATAGAGAGTTAGAAACATCAACGCTAGAGAAACACTGATCAGCTGCCTCCTGCACACTCCCTACTGGGGATGTGCCCGCAACCAAGGTACATGCCCTTGACCAGAATCAAACCTGGGTCCCTTCAGCCTGCAGGCCAACGCTCTATCCACTGAGCTAAACTGGTTAGGGCTGGAATTTTTAATAGACTACTTTTTCCTGAGTCCTTTAGGCTTAAAAAATTAATTGTAATCTGCAGGAGCGAGAGCTATTTTCTTGCTTTTGCTGTGTTGTTAAATGACCAGTTGCTTTGTGTTCACTTTTTGAGGGAGAGTGTTAATTTCCAGAAATATTTGTATGTCAAACCAGTTTTCTTTTGTCTTCCTCTTAGGCTAGGTCCCTCCACAAAAGTGTTCCTGTGAAGGCATTTCCTGCCTTTCTTCAGACGGTAAGTAGATTAACAGAGAAGGCTGCTTAATTAATAAAGCAGGTGTATGTGACCTTTTTCTCTTTTATGGGGGTCAAATGCATGTCTTTAGTTTGGAGGCTTTGTTTTTGTTTCTCTTCCTTGTGGTGGGTTTGTTAGTTGCTTTCCGCTTTAGGCAGCGACCATGCCTGTGTTTCCTAGAGGCCAGTGAGGAGAGCAGCAGTTTGAATCTGCTTTGCCTTTTACTAACTGTGGGGGGTTAAGGTCCCCGATCACCATGTTCCTCAGTGTACTCGTAGGTAAGATGGGAATCATATGGGACACTACCTTGTAGGATTGTTAGGCTACTTATAGCTATATAAGTATTAATATTTCCTCCACCGGGACCATAATGTAGCGCTGGCTTCTGGGCAGTGTGGCTCATGGACCAGTACTGAGCCGCCACATCAGAATAACCTGGGAAAGCTTTGAAAACATACAGGTTTCTGGGGTCTTCTCACTAAATAAGACTTGGATTGAGGAGGGGGAATTCCTAGGAGAAACTGTAATTTTAAATTAATAAGTTCCCCAGGTTTCTGATAGGTAGCCAGGTTAGGGAATCATTGTTGAAAAATATATAAAGAAATGAGAACAGCTTCCAATTATTTAGCACTTACTACAGGACAGGCTCTGTATTAGGTCATGTCATACATTATTACTAATCATCCTTAGGCATGGTTTACTTCATTTTATAGGTAAAAATCAAAGTTCAAAATTTGTGATCTTTAAAAATAGAAAACTCATGCATTTTCTACAATACCAAACATATCTTCTACCTTTTCCCTAAAAGTATATTTAAAGATTCATTTTTATCCTTTCAGATATTTTATCTTAGGTCTCAGATCTGAGTGTTTGCAGTAATTTTATTTCTTTACTGGGTTTACTTATTACAAAAAGTAATACATTAATAGTTTAGATGTTCACATCATATTAGAGGAGGCAAAGGAAGAAATAAGAATCCTCTCACAATGCCATCATTTCCAGAGAGAGTCTGTTTATCTTTCTGGACTTTCTATGTTCATATAGTTACATATGTATCTTTTGTATAAATGGGGTATTAAGCATTTCCTTCTGTGTCAACATGTACTCTTCTATGTCACCATTTTTAATGGCTATTTGGTTATTAGGTCTTCATGATATTTGATGATGCACCATCACCTGTTTTTAACTTACTCTCTAAGTTAAGCTCCCATGAAGACCAAGGACTTTGTCTGTTTTGTTCACGTCTGTGAATAATGTTCTTAACTCTGGATGCCCTTTAGAATCACTGGGGGAGCTTTAAAAGAACAACCAAAAAACCAAAGCAATGATGGGCCCCTCCCCAAAGCAATTAAATCACAACATCGAAGAGTCTGGATCCTGACACTGATAGTTTTTAAAAACTGCCCCAGTAATTGTGAAGTGCAACTAGCCTGAGAACCACTGCCTTAGACTAGTGAAGGGTGTGGTCCCTGGACCAGCAGTATCCATCTTACCTGGGAACTTGCTTGAAGTACAGATTGTGGGCCCCATGGCAGACCTGGGGCTGGTGCCAGCTCTGCCTCCATATGTGCCAGGAGAAACTGGAGAGACCACATGGCAATTCCTGAAGGACTGCTAATGTCCTGTGTCCTCATTCCAGCTGGGACACATCTCTTCTTACTGTTTTATAAATGGGGCACCTGTGAATTATTTTGTTCAAAGAAAAGGTTTTGCTGTTTGAAAACTATCTGAGAATGCCTAGTTTAGGCTATAGGACACGCTTCTTCATTGGTAAAGCTTTAATATGCCATATTCAGAAGTTGGGACGTCCTTGAGAGTTTTCCGTGAATTGTTATATTGAACAGTTTATTTACCATTAGCCACACTTTCCTTTGAACCACATCCTAATTTGTGAATGCCCAGTTGAGGTCACATTTCATCTGTATTTTAATAGAATTTTCTAATTATAAAAGAAATACGTTCTTAGAGATTTGGACAACATAAAAATAATATTAGAAGAAAATAATTATCACCTATAATTCTAGGACACAGAGACAAACCACTACTTATTCTGTTCTTTTTTTCTGTAATGAATTTTTGTGTACAGTTGAAATCACACTTTATATTTCAGTACCTTACTTACCAAGCATTTAACCACATCATTAAAATATTTATAAATATAATATTTCATGCTGTATAATATCCTGTTATGTGCCTGTACCTTAATTTCATCAATTATCCTATATAATAAAAGGCTAATATGCAAATGTCCCCTTGACCAGGAGTTCAACCAGGGGGCGGGACTGGCCAGCCAACTGCCCATGGCCCCTCCCCCTGGCCAGCCTCATCCCTTATCAGCCCCTGTACAACAATTAGGGCAGGCTGGCCAGGCCCCACCCATGCACAAATTCATGCACTGGGCCTCTAGTGTCTTATAATTAGGTATTATAAAACTATTAAAATGAGCCCTTTTTTTAAATGTAAAAGAAACTGCACTAGAGTATGTTCATTTTTTCTCTTTTGAAATGTTTAATATTTGATATTTACAAATGAATATAATATATCTGTATATGTATGTATGTATTACAACATACATACCTCAGGGAAAATAAAATAGCCTTACTACTGTACTGTTTCTTTAGTTAATTTTAACGACTTAATCATCCAATGATCTAGTGACCATTTTTCTCTTTTTCCAGGTTGCTCTGGAGGACTATTTAAAGAAAATTCAACAAGTGAATTTTGATATATTCCACCCATCTTTACAGCAGAAGAATACATTACTTCCGTTGTCTTTGTATATTCAGTCATGGAGAAGAAGATACTAAAAATAATCTCATGGCACTGATACTAATTTATTTTTATTAGTTTTACAAAAGTATTTTAGTTAGCATTCTTGTTTATAAACAGCAGGTACTGACTGCTTACTTAAGGCAAAAATGAATTTATTGGATGGGTGTGAATAGCTTACAGAATTGATGAGAAATTACTGTGGGGCTTCGGGGCCTAAACATTATTGAGATTCTGCCTCAGACACTGCCAGTGTCTACTGTCCCATCCCTGCCAGGTGGAGCCATGCTGCACCACCAGGGGGCAGAGAGAAGAATGTCTCCTCCCTCCCTCATCCTGGGGGGAGGGGGAGGGACTAGGTAGTGCTGGCTTTGCATTTGGAGAGCCAGAACTCAGTGCCAGTACAGGTGGGAAGTGAGTTTATTTAGGGATCCCAGAGAGTGAAGTTAATATTTGAGGAGTGTCGGTCACTATGTTGAGGGTTTTTATCCCTAACACTGGAGGCCCTATGCACAAAATTTGTGAAAAAGTGGGCCTTTGCAGCCCCAGCTGCCTCAGCCCTTGCGTCCCTCACAGCCCTGGCTTCCTCTGGAAGAAGATCCAGACGGTCGTTCTGCTGTTCGGCCATTTGGTTGATTTGCATATTACACTTTTATTATAGATTTCATCTTTACAACCCTGTGAAATGTTATCCATGGTGATAAAATAACTTCTGTAAGGTAAGACAGTTGACTGTCAAGAGCTGGAACCCTATTTTGACTTTAGGTCTGGCTGATTTGAAAGCTTGCTTCACTCTCTCTCGTTCTGTATTACTGTGATCATGAACAAAGTTGTATTCATAAAGTGTATTGTGAAGTATATTAGCACAATTATATTGAACATTCATTAGGGAATACTGCATTTTTAAAAACGTATATACTAGTTGATCTTCCCACTGACAAGCTCTGGGCTACATACTTTCATCAGTGGTCTCATTTGATCTTTAAAACTATGGAATAAAGAATTTTTTGATATTTAAAATATAAAATACTAGTTGCAAAAACAGAATCGTTTGCATTGCTGGTAATGGCAGGTCTAGACTCTGAGTGAGTCTCTGACTCCCAAGGCCAGGATTATGCCCTAGTTTTCTTTTCGTGTCTTCAGTGGTTTTTTCTCCTGTCTGTTCACATCTCCCGTGTACTGTTCCATATCCCATCTCTCTTGAGCTTTTGGTTTCAGCTATGGCTTAGTAGCTACTACAACTGTGAGTTAATGATGGCTTAAAATATTATTGTTCTTTGGCCCAGCCAGCGTGGCTCAGTGGTTGAGCATCAGACTGTGAACCAGGAGGTCACATGCCCAGGTTGTGGGCTCGATCTCCAGTGTGGGGCATGCAGGAGGCAGCTGATCAACGATTCTCTCTCATTATTAATGTTTCTATCTCTCTCTCTCTCTCCTTCTCCCTTCTCAAATAAATAAAAAAATTTTTTTTAAATTTTGTTTTATTGCTTAAAGTATTACAAAGAGTGTTAAATAAGTCTCCATTTTTCCCCCTTGACCTTCCCCCTCCTCCCCTACCCCCCAGTGTCTTGTATCCATTGATTATGCTTATGTGCATGCATACAAGTCCTTCAGTTGATCTCTTAACACCCCCCCAACCCTCCCCAGCCTTCCAGCTATAGTTTGACAGTCTGTTCAATGCTGTTCTGCCTCTGTATCTGTTTATGTTTTTCAATTTGTAATGGTCTTTATTATCTATAAATAAGTGAGGTCATGTGGTAGTTTTCTTTTATTGACTGGCTTATTTCACTTAGCATAATGCTCTCCAGTTCCATCCATGCTGCTGCAAATGGTAAGAATTACTTCTTTTTTACAGAAGCATGGTATTCCATTGTGTAGATGTACCAGTTTTCTAATCCATTCATCTGCTGATGGGCAGTTAGGCTGTTTCCAAATCTTAGCTATGGTAAATTGTGCTGAAAAATATATTTTAAAAAAAAAATACATTTTTTTCCCCAAATACAACTTAAATTGAGAGCTGATTGCGGGTAAGAATACATTGTTTTGTTCATCTTGGGATCCCCAGCACCTAGAATGGTTTCTGATTTAGAGCAAGTAGAGGTTAATAAATGTATAATTGAATGAATGTGCAATGTGATTATATGTGCTAAGTAGACTCTTAGTTGATGCTGAAAGAATGTCATTGTGTGATATTCAATCTATGGCTTTATCGAGCTTTGTTAGCTTATCTGAAAAAGGCAAGTACAAGGAAGTGGGACACATTTCCTCTTGGGATTCTGAGTGATCTAGGGTTGAAGAGTTGATTAGAGATAGCCTTTGTTAGCATAGTCTATGGGTCTTCCTAGGTTCAAAGTGGCAGCAATCAGCTGCTAAGCATCTTGGTTATTGAAGGACCTTACAAAGAAGGGTTTAAACTCTTGTGGATTGCTGGATTTTTTTACTGGCTCAGAAGCTGGTTTACTAATAAGTAAATAATTTCAAAATACTTCCTAAGCCATTTTAAATTTGATGTGTAGAGATTTGAATGAACTGAAGTTTCTAGTCTCCTAGAGATTAAGATGGGATCTTATTCAGAGATATTCACTCTTCTATTCATTTCCTGGCATAAAAGATATTCCCTCAGATGGTGCCAACATTCTTTTTCATTTTTCACATCTCTGGGTTTTTTTATTAGAGCGTTTTAAAGGAGTCAGATACATTTTCAAGCCATTTAAGACTGACTCTGTGGAGTGTAATAAATTACAAATGTTAAGTACAAATTACAGGTCACTCTCAATGTAGGTTAAGTTGCATATTATTATAAAATATATTTTGGGTAGTTCCCAGTCAACTGACATTATTCTTTACCTCCTTTTGGTTAAATTAAATTACTCTTGAGAACTTCAACAGCAGCTAATGCTGAGCATGAGTTTGGACAGGTGGTGTGCTCTGCACACTTACGCATTAATCTTCACAGAGAAGTAGGTCTTTATTTTCAAAATGATAAAACTGCCTCAAAAGATGTTAAGATCAAGGTCACACAGCATTAGTACTATAGCTGGATCCAAACCTACATTACTGTAATGCCAAAGCCCACAACCCACGTAACTACCATTCTTGAGATGGTAAAATAAATTGCCAAGTTGAAGAGTTCAAGGGACAACTTTTTTCAGAAGAATTTACTACATAAATTTTAGGTACAAATTAGGTTTTAAAAAGTATGGTTACTACATAATTCCAACTACAAATTAGGTGGGAGGGAGCTAGGCAAAGGAAATAGATATGAAGTGCTGGTCACCGGGTGGCACACTCAGGAGGGGCACAGCACCCCGTTAGAGGAAAAAGGTTTCCCGAAGGAGATGGCATGTGGGAAGGGTCAGGAAAGTGGGGTTGGAGCCAGGCTTTGGGGGACGGTGTAGAGGGGGAGGCCTGGCTGAGGGAGCAGTACCAGCAAAGGCAAATGGATAGCCTGTGTCAAGACTGAATTTTTACCTCTAAAGTGAAAACAATATAATAATGTTCAGAGTTCTTAGTAAAGTTTGTGAATATAAAGTGGCCACATCTCCTGGTCTAGTGAAACATTTTGAATTAAGATAAAAGACTTGGGAGTTTATATTTTGCCTGTGTCAGCAGATCTCTAGGTGCGGTTGGATTTGTTTTAGCTCATAAGTAGGACATCTCTGCAGATGCTTGACCTAATAGATGACCTTGTCCAGAGAGGTCTGCAGAGTTGTGAACATGCAGACAGGTATTGAAAGCAAAGCCTCCTCCTGTTGGTGCCTATGAGGAGCACCGGGCACAAGACCACATGCACCCAGCATAGGGAGGGATATTGGAAGTGAGTTGGAAGAATGGGAGAGGAGTTGGGGGGGTGACTGCGAGAATGTATTAAATAACTTGGACACTACTCTGCCTTTTTCCTGTAATGAACATATATTTCTTGGGTAACTGGAAAGTTATTTCTTAAAAATTAGGAACCTTCCATGGACATGAATTTTCTCATCATATCTGTATGTACCAGCTAAAAGAATTGGTTCAAAAACAAAAGGAATAGCATTTGGCACAATAAATTATTAAATATGTAACTTTTTCTGTAGTAAAATGTAGCATGCTTTTGGGGCCAGTCCCCTCTCCAGCTGGACAGCACTGCCCCATCGCAGGCCCATCCACTCAGCACTGTGCTGGTCTCCTCTGCTCCGCACCAGGAAGACAGCTCAGGTGTGTTTTAGCACAGCTAGGAAAATGCAGTCTTCTGCCTTCGACGGGGAGGGAAAGTGTGCTCCATACCAGAGTGAAGGGAGCCTATATGGACAGAAGTTCCTGCCTCTGGTCCCTAATTGGTCAGTTCTCATGCAAATGAGGACTCCAAATACATGCAGTTGATTGGTTGAAAAGGTAATTTCTGATTAATCAGAGTGGAGCTACTCTGATTGGTGAAGATGTTGAAGGGCGCTATAGCTAGGCAGCTCCCATTGGGTGGGGACAGCCTCAATCTTATTGAAATAGGATTCCAGGAACTCCTTTATAAGGGCTGGCTCAGGTGGCAGAAACACAGTGCAGATAGGTAGTTCAGTGCTGGGGCAGGGAGTTCATAGGCTTCTATGAAGTGCAATTTGGGTGACCAGACTCTGTGTAGAAATACATGCTAGGCTCTGTTTTTAAAAATTTGAGTCCGGTTAGCCACCAGAGTCTGCACAAGGAATGATAGATTTCAGTTAGATCCATCCTCCAACATGGAGACCTCAAAGTCTTTAATATAATTGAGGCCTTTCTTCATATGTCAGGGCCACCACATGGCCAGTGATGTGGGAGCATCACCCCAATCCGGAGATTTGGTTTCCTTGAAAGCTGGCTTCCCTCTCAGGGTGTGTTCTTATGGACCACCCCCAGCCACCACTCTCCTGAGTTTCTGGCTAACCAACAAAAATGGCTGCACTCACCGTATCAGCCTCCACATTCCACTCCCCATTGCCCTGACTGGCCAAAATTTCTATGGTTCATGCAAGAGGTTAGCTGTGCTGAGTTCCTGCCACCTTCCCTGTTCTGAACAGGAGAGCTCCTCCAGCAATGGTCTCTGGAGACCCGCCTCTTGGATGTTTCACCTTTCCCATCTTTTCACTCCAGGTTCCAGGGCCCAAGCCTTCACACTGGGGCTTGCAGGAGGCACACACCACTCTTGGAGTTGAGTTCTACTTACGCCTAACCACTCCACTTCTGTCTCATCTCCAAAGTGTGTGTGTGTGTGTGTGTGTATATAAAGCTATCTGACCAGTAGCTATGACATACAATGACCACTAGGGGGCAGGCGCTTTGACTGGTAGCTGTGACATGCACTGACCACCAGGAGGCAGACCCTCAACGCAAGAGCTGCGAAGCAAAAGCAACTTTGCAGAGTGCCCTCTCGCACTCCGGGACCCCTCGGGGAATGTCAGACTGTGGGTTTTGACCCAATTCCCGCATGCCAGGCCAAGGGATCCCACCTGTGGAAGGGACCCCACTCACTCAGCAGATGCCCTTCGAGCATGAGCACCAGTGCTCCAGGTGTGTCCAGCCTGTCTCTCCCAGTCCTGCCCCGCTGGCCACCTTCTAATTAATTTACTTTCAATGTGCATGAATCTGTGCACCAGGCCTCTAGTTTCCTATAATAAAGCATCTGCAAGTGATCACAGATGCTTCCAGGCTTTAGGAGAACGTCACAAGTGTGCTTTCCCAAGCCCCTTCCCTTCAGCTGCAGAGTGTTGAGTTGAGGCTCTGCTGTGATGGTCTGGGCAGCGGATGATGATCCCTAAATCATACATGAGGCTTTGGAGTGACTTGAACATGGGTAGATCTATGTGCTCTAGAAACTGATTTTAACGGACCAGACACTGAAGGTTTAATTCTAGGGCTGTCCTGACCCTTCTTGCCTCTAACCAGTTCCTGCCTTTCCTCACCCTGTGTAAGGAGTAAATAAACAATCACAAAGCATTCCTGGGAGGAGGATATCCGTAAGAATTGGGTTTAAAAATGATTTCCCCTTCAGGATGCGGTCTGCATACAAAAAAAAAAAAAAAATTTAAATAGAACAAGAGCAAATAGAAGGACAAAGCAAGTGATTAAACTTGAAAACAAGTTTTGCTCCACAAAACCTGTGATGGAGCTGTGGTTGGATATTTTCCCCTTACAGACAAGGAAAAAATTATTGATAGTGAAAAGGAATGATCTGATTTGCTGAAATGTTTGGTCTAGAGGACTACTCCATATAAGGTTGCCTCTGACTTCCTGAGTACATTATGCCTTTGAGTCCACTGTTACTGATTTTATAGGTTTCAGTTTCACTTGCTGTTTTTGTGGCGTTTTTTGGTATATGTTAAACCAACTTTATGTGTTAGAACTAGCTAGTTTTTGATTGGATATCTTTAAAAGTTATATTAACTCAGAGGTTGTTGGGAAGTAATTGGCTAAACAATGCAGCTTTCAGTATGACTTATGCCCCCAAACCTTTGCATTAAAAGATCCTGACTAAAAATACCTATTATGTTCATAATGAATACATTGTTTTCTATTTTTGAAGGCATTTCCTGTTTAACTTTCACAAACTCTGTGATGTGGGTGTGACTTTTTTTAATTTTTTATTCTTGTACTGGGATAAGCCAAAGCTCAGCAAAATCAAGTTCTTTTTCTTCTTCCCCTCCACCCTACCCCCTTGTCCCAAGGTCACTATAAAAAACAGGAACAGAATCCATGTTGGCTGCCTTCCAGCTTAGTGTTCCATACCTTGTGTGAAGCTGGGATCTGGGAACTCTTTATATTTACCTACTCATTTAAGCAGTCTAATTCTGAGTCAGGTAAATATGCTTAAGCCAAATTAAAATTAAGCGTTTAAATATGCTTATTTTCACCCAAGACCCTGACTGCAAGGAAGAAGGGAGATGGTGCCAAGGTATTCTACTACAATGAAGAAGACCTGCAGGGAGGACGGGGGTAAAAACACTGAGAGGACTTTTAGGAGGAGGGAGAAGGGGAGAGAAACTGAGAAAGCTTTAGTATGGACTGATAGGTATCATAAAGGTAAAATAAAGGGCTGTTGTAATCCAAAATAATAATAATAATAAATATACTGATTTTCAGAATGATTTTATTTACAGTAATTGCTTTCCTGTTTTTCATGCCATACATTGTGTTCTTAGCAGGGCCAAGAAGTCTTATTTAAACACGCCTATCTGGTGACTTAGTCCTTTTTCTTTGCATCTAATGACAACATCTGGCAGTACCCAAAGTTCCGATCCCGAGGGATTCACATGATACACAATGTAGTCCTTGTCTGGTTTTCTCGTAACGGGGACTGTCTGATGGGGTTTGGGCTAAGGAATTGCCACAAACCTAATAGTAGAATTTTAGATCTGGGAGGAACTTCATAGGTCATTTAGTTGCGTTTCCCACCCAATGCAATAATCTCTGCCATAGCATACCTGTGTGTGCCTGCCCCTTCTTGCCCCCTAGCACCATCAAGGACAGGGCCCTCGCCATGGACAAAGCAGTTCATTCCACTGAATTGCTGGCAAGTCCTTCCTCAGCTTTCACAGCTGAGATCATGTCTCTCATCCACTGGTTCCATTTGGTATAGTGTGGTCCTACAATTCAAACTGACCATAGCATTCAAATTTTTCCTTCACACAGTGGAAATGTAAATAGTTCTCTTCTGCCCCCTAAGTGGATGACATTTTTTAAAATGTATTTTTATTGATTTCAGAGAGGAAGGGAGAGGGAAAGAGAGACAGAAACATCAATGATGAGAGAGAATCACCGGTCACTGCCACCTGCAGGCCCCCCACAGGGGACCAGCCCACACCCCTGGCATGTGCCCTTGACCGGAATCGAACCCAGGACCCCTTAGTCTGAAGGCCAATGCCCTCTCCACTGCGCCAAACTGGCCAGGACTAAGTAGATGACGTTTTGATGGGTAAACCTTCGTTGTTCCTTCTCCTTTTGTAGTTTATGTAATTGAGATTCTGCTAGAGGCAGAAACTCAACTCAAAAGGGCTCAAGTAAAGAAAAAGTAGTATTGACATGTAACTGAGGAGCCCAGAGGAAGGTGGCCTCTGGCCCAGTCAGTGCCATCAGAGCCTGGTCCCACTTGCCGTCTGTGTCATGCAGAGCTCATCAGGGAAAGGAGCCGCTTGATCATTTGAACATTGGATCAAAGTTTAACCTAAAGAATTATTAACCGTAACAGGCGATTGGAATAATAAGGGATTGGCTAGCAAGAAGTAAAAAGAGTTCCAAAGAAGCAGGAATAGCCAATGTAGAGAGATCCAGGCACTCCCATATCCCCACTCCCAATTGAGATCCAGACCTTGTTGGAGAGGGCACAGCTGTGTCTTACTGATGGACAGACAAGTCACACAACCACACCATTCAGTGGAATTTGCTGAAAACCTACCCCCTAGGGAGGTGCCATGATAAACTACGGGCTGCCAGGTGCTGCTGACGGACCCAGATGCTAGAGAAGGCACCAGTGCTGAAAGAGCCAGATGCTGGAGAAGTGACCGCATTGCCATGAACACACTGGAACCAGGGTGCAAAACCCTTGTCTTGTGCCATGTTTCGCCAGCACTCTCTACTGACAAGTATAACATCATGATGGCGAAGAAAGAAATGATGCTTGCCCAGCTGGTGTTGCTCAGTGGTTGAGCATTGATCTATGAACCAGGAGGTCACGGTTCGATTCCCAGACAGGGCACATGCCCGGGTTGCGGGCTCGATCCCCAGTGTGGCGGGTGCAGGAGGCAGCTGATCAATGATTCTCTCCCATCGTTGATCTTTCTATCTCTCCCTCTCCCTTTCTGAAATCAATAAAAATGTATCTTTAAAAAACGTTATTTTAAACAGACAATTTAAAAAAATAATATATTTTATTGATTTTTTTTTTAGAGAGAGGAAGGGAAAGAGATGGAGAGTTAGAAACATCAATGAAAGAGAAACCGACCAGCTGCCTCCTGCACACCCTCTACTGGGGATGTGCCCACAACCAAGGTACATGCCCTTGACCTGAATCGAACCTGGAACCCTCCAGTCTGCAGGCTGACGCTCTACCCACTGAGCCAAACTGGTTAAAACAAAAGGACAAATTTTATGGTGTATAAATTGTACCTCAGTAAAGCTGATATTTAAAATGTTCTTTTAAAAAGTGAGTGGAAGCAGTTTCTCAAGGTATCAGAGAGGTGATCAAAGACTAATGTGTGAGTCATCCTGAGCCTGCCTTTCAGGAGCAGGAGGAGCTTGGGAGGGAGAACCAAGTGGCCTGGGGTTATTGGGATTTGTGGCCTAGGAGCTTCGATAGTCCCACCCAGAAATAAATGGTGGATACCTGGGGTGGGGTTAGAGGGGCAAGTACCAGGATGCCCCCTGATGATAGTATTAAATAGCTTGAATGGCAGGTATCTGGTTAGGTTGTGTTGGCAAGCCCTCCCACCCAAATGATCTTGAAAACATCTGCTGGCATTTTGTATTCATTAAGATGGCTATTATTAAAAAGAAAGAAAGAAATAACAAATGTTGGTGTGGGTGTGAAGAAATTGGAATCCTTGTGCATTGCTGGTGGGAAGGTAAATGGTGCAGCCGCTATAGAGGGGCCACCATACTGTTTTCTATAGAGAGGGAAATGCTTGAGAGGGAATACAGTGAGTTTACCTACAAGGGGCATTAAATGACACCAGAGACCATCACCCAGGTTGTATTAAGATAAAGAACCCAGAGGAATTTAATGGAACACTGAGGGGCTGTCCTCTCTCAGTCTCCAGGCTTATGCATACACATTCATACTCCTATATGTACTTGGAGTCTGTAAATTGGAATACTATAAGTGGACATACCATCTAGGCCCAAGGGCATAGAGAAGGGCTGAGGGGAGGCAGTGCCGTGTGACCTTGAGGAGGAAACCTTTGAGCCAGGTGGGCCCCGGGGGCTTAGTAAATGAGCCATGCCCCATTTCAGACCCTCTAGGACAGTGTTTCTAATAATTATGTGAGATTCTGGGTATTCTTTGTGGAAAAGAATTTGCTTTCTAATAAGGCTGATCTAGGCCACTATCTCCTTCCCTGCTCCCTCTCCCCCCAGCTGATAAGGAAACAGAAACTTAAGTTGGTGAAATGAAACACTTATCCAAGATTATGCAAGCAGGTCTCTTTCTGCCTCTTTTATGGAGTATTTTGTTTGGAAGTACACTTTGAAGTTGTGTATGAGTATGTTCTTATAGGAATTCTCCTGTTTGTCTTCTTTGAATTACCTTTATCCAATTCTGTTGATGGTGGCAAAATACATCCTTATTCATTCAGGGAGGGGATCCTAATAACCCATCATAGGTTGCCCATGGGACCGTGGCAATTACTCTAATAATAGTGACCTCAGTCCAAAAATAGCCAATAATGGTTGCCGGGCTTCCTTAAGGCCAATGGCATATGCCTGAGGGATGGTCGGAGAAGCAAAGACTTCTGTTTGGGTCATAGAACAGAATGAATGATGGATTTAACTCCATAGTGGTGGTCTCATTACCATCTTGCCTCACAACAAACCAAGCACCAGACAGAACGTGCTTCAGCCTCCTACTCAGCAACCACCAAGATGCTTTTGTGGGGCTTTGTGTTAACAGACACAATTGAACTGCTCTGTGAGGTTACGTGCACGGGTGTCACTTGCTTACAAAGCCAGATGGGCTATGTCAGCACTTTCCAATACCGGTGATGTAGTTGGAAACATTCCATGAAAACACTAGCAGTGAATACGTACTGAGTGCTTGCTGCATCCCAGGCGCTATTCAAAACGGCTCAGTGAGGTAGGGCCTGTTGTTGTCCTGGTTGAGCAGATGTAGAAATGAGCATGAAGAGCTGTTAGGTCTCACATCCAAAAGCAGCAGTCAATCAATGGCGGAGTTGGGGTTTGAGCCCAGAAAATCTGGGTCCAGAGCCTGTCTTTTCACATTGTTATGCTGTTCTGCCCTCTTTCCCACCTGTATATCCCACCTGATATAAGGGATAATTACACATCAGAACTGAGCTGTCTTTCTTCCAGTCTCCTGAAGGGCATGTTTGGTTGCTTGTTTTTCCCTATTCAGGTGTTATTGGATAACATCTTTTCTGGATCCCAAGATTCAGCGTCAGCTCTAAGATTTGTGTTGCTGTGAAAATTTTCTGACTGAATACAGTGTTCCTACGGATTGGTAAAGAACCTGTAACTTTTTCAGGCAATGTGTTTCTGGAAAAGAATTCTCATCGGTTCTCTCTCTGCTCCCCTCCTTGGAGGTGAAGCCTGCTGGGCTGGGCTGGCTTGTCTGACCTTGAGTGACCTGGTGGGGACCCTGAGGTTCTTACCCACAGCTGTGAAAGGGGAACCAAGACTCCCAGATGGGGCAGGGCAGCCAGTGAACTCGGGAAGTTTATTCTAACGGGTCAACGAAACAAGATAGCAACGAGGTAGGTAAAGAGAGCTAAAGCCAGGTGGAGTGGGATTAGAAACACAGTTAAGACAGGAGAAGGAGAGGTAACCCAAAGGCAGCCGCTGGAGGGCATTGTGGGCAGTTTTGAACAACTCTGTCCTGCATCAGAGAAGGGAAGCTGTTGGCAGAAGCACAAGCATGTTTGAATAAACTTCACAAACTTTAGAGAAAACTTAAAACGCTATTCAAAGCTTTCCTAACTTATTTATTATTTATTTATTGATTAAGATGTTACATATGTGTTCTTACCCCCTTTACTAACTTTTATAATATATATATTTTATTGATTTTTTACAGAGAGGAAGGGAGAGGGATAGAGAGTCAGAAACATTAATGAGAGAGAAACCCCGATCAGCTGCCTCCTGCACACCCCCTACTGGGAATGTGCCCACAACCAAGGTACATGCCCTTGACCAGAATCGAACCTGGGACCCTTCAGTCCGCAGACCAATGCTCTATCCACTGAGCCAAACCGGTTAGAGCCCCTTTACTAACTTATTATGCCTTACAAAAATGTAATCAGTATGAACAATTCTGTGCATTCTTTCTTCTTAGTGTTGTGAATAGAGCCTTTTCAGAAATCAACAGAGTCTACATTCTTAGGTTTCTGGGAGTTTTGTGACATTTCTTCCTATTGCCAATTGGCCATTTCCTTCTTCTTGAATTGGTTCTAGGATCTGTCCCTTCTGGGCAAGGCTTCGATAAGGTGTTGTAGGACTGTACCTGCTAAAATGACAACCCCCCTGGCCTGCTCAATATGGGCGTGAAATCTGGACCAAAATAGTCATCCTTCACCCACCTTGCCCAGGTTTTCACCTGTAACACTAACCAAAGGTCCTGGGACTTGGGGCTTCATAGAAACCTCAAAGGATTAGTTGAGAAAGACCAAGCAAACCCAGACTATGGAAAAATAGATTCTATACTCGTTGCCCTACACATGACCAGATATTTCATCAGTTTCAAAATATAGCATAGAGGTCTTCTGTGTTAACTTTTATATCCTCCGGCCATGACTAACCCTTGTGTCTCTGCTGTCCAGTATGATTCTTCCTCTGCTTTGTAACTCTTATTCTGCTGGTTTCACTTCCTTGCTCTTAGAATAAAACCTAAGTTTCCAACTGTGGTCAACAGAGTAAGAGCCCCCCAAGATGTTCACATCTTAATCCCTGGAACCTGATTATGTTGCCATACACAGCAAAAGAGACTTTGCAGATGTGATTAAATGGGCCTAACGTAATTGTGAGAGTCCTTATAAGAGGGAGGCAGGAGGGCCAGGGCCAGAGAAGGAAGATGTGATGATAGAAGTAGAGATGGGAGGAAGGTAAGGCCATGATCCAAGGAATGCAAGTGGATTTTAGAAGCTGAAAAAGACAGGTTCTTCCCTGGAGAAAGCAGCTGATGGGTGCTGAAGAACATTTTGGGTAAAAACCAAGGCTACTACATTATACTCTTCGATGTGGAATTAGCCATCTGAAAATCTATGTAGACATGTATCAGCCACTGCTTTTGTATTATTGTATTGGGCTGATTGTACAAACTAGTGGTTCCCCCAAAAGATATGTTCAAGTCTTAACCCCAGAACTTGTGAATGTGATCTTATTTTGAAACTATATATATATATTGCAGATCTAATTAAAGATCTCAAGATGCTATAATCTTAAACTTACAATGGACCCTAACTCCTCCAATGACAGATGTTCTTGGAAGAGAAAGGCAGAGGGGAATGTGAGGCACAAAGACCCACAGGGACAAGGCCTTGTGAAGAGGGAGGTAGAAACTGAAGGTAGAGGCTGCCAAAGCTCATGAACACCCGGGGCCACCAGACCTTGGAAGAGGAAAGGAGGGATTCTCTCTTAGAGTTTACAGAGGGAGCGTGGCCCTGACAACACCTTCAGAGGGAGGTCAGACTTCTGGTCACCCGAACTGTGAGAAAATAAACTTCTTTTGTTTTTAAGCCCAGTTTGTGGCATTATCATGGCACCACAGAAGACTAACACAGCCATCTTCCTTACGGTTGTCTGTTATGTTGAAAGCCATTAAGATCCTGTTTGCCTATCATGTTGCAAACGAAAGACACCTTGCCCTCCATCCTCTGCCCTCCCACTCCTCCATGCTGCTGCTTGTGATTCTCCTCTCACCCCTCCTGTGCTTTAATGACCCAACAGCACACATTTCTCTGACTTTGCTCTCGGTACTCATAGTTAATAAGATGAAAAATGCTTAGCAACCAGGAAGTCACGGGTGCTGAGCAGTCGGAATGGACGCTGGCTGCAGGGATGGAGCAAAGTCCAGGAGGCCCCGCTGTGCCAGGCATGACCTCTTCCGGTGCTGGGTCGTGGCTACCAGTTTTGGGCCAGGGTCCTAATGCTAATTCTCACCTGTACTGGCATGTGCTAAGGGGACTATCTTCCTGAAACCTCACTACAACCTGAGGGGTCAGTGCCCAAGGTCCCACAGGTGGTCAAGCAAGTGCCAGGGAGAGGTGAGCTCCCTGCTCATGAGACAATCCAGGACAGAAAACTCAGAGTATGCAGAGGCCCAGGGACTTCCGGGAGGCATTTAAATTTTTTAAAAAATGTTTAATAGATCTACTTCATCCATCATTGGTATGGTTTTAGCTGTTTCTGGAAAGGGGACCTGGCCCTGAGCAGGTCTGCCTAGGGCCAGCAGTAGTGTGTGGGTTCTTGACTTCGTGCAGGAAAAAGTTTAGAGGATGTTTAAGGGGGCGGGGGAACTTGAAACAAGGAAGGGCTGGGAAATGAGCCCAGGCTGGGCTGCTTTGGCTAAGAAGTCAGAGAAAAGGGGGCCTTGGGACAGGTTCAGGGGTGTTACCTGCCACTGCCCATTGCTGCCCTGGTTGCAAGCCTCATGGGGTCCCTCAGACTTTATGAGGTGCATGCCAGTGCTGGGGGGAGGAGGGGAAGTGGGGGAAGCAGGAGTGTGCTCCTGGGAGGGAGAGGGCACACTGGACCTTTGTTTTGAGGGGTTTGAAAGGCTGGACAGAGAGGTCTTAGGGGAGATCTTACCTCAGTAGAATATTCATCAGCTTTATGCTGATGGACCAAAACGAGGTTTATTCTCTTAACTTCCTCTGTCCTTGGGCGTGGTTGGCAAATGGCGCGAGTTGGATTTCTGCATCTGTCTCCCTGAGTAGGGAGGTGTAGGCTGTTTACCCTCTGGTTGGGAAGCAGTGCAGACCATTTACTCTGAAGTGTCCCTGGTTAGGGAAGATAGGATTCTGCTATTTACTAGACGGCTGCAGACTGCTGTTTAGTAGCTACCTGTCTCAGTTGCCCTATTCCGCTGTCCTCGCTTACCAGCCTGTCTCATAGCCAGGGCCCAGGAGGTGAGAAGCTGGTAAGAGTTCCTGAGCCCCGAGGCTCCCCCACACTTGCTGTTCTTTCCCTGCCTGCTTACCAGAACTGATCTGCAGCAGGGTGGAGAGGACAGGTACTTGGGTGAGGTGGGAGCAGAGAGCAGGTGAGGCAAGCACAACCTGCATCTCTAGGCTGGGAAGGGAGAAGTGAAGCCGCAGAGGAAAAGGGTGGTGTCCCCTTGAAAGAGAGAAGAGCCTTCAGCAGCCTGAGGCCAGCAGAAGAGAAGAGGAACCAGAGAGACCTACCTCAGCAGAGGCGTGGGCCCTGGGGCTCAACCACTGAACACCTGTGCTCCCCAGACAGGCAGGGGGAGAAGAAAGTAAGAGGGCTGGTGCCGTGGAATTTACCAGTGGCTCACCTTTCCTGTCCCACAGGATGCTGGGAGTCGTGCTTGCTGAGAGTCAGTGGCCTTTCTGGTACTATAAATGTAGGTGGACTTTATTGGAGCTTTTAAATCTAGTCCCCAAGTGATTCATTGTTCTATTTCATTAGTTAGTCGTTAGCAGATCTATCACGCATATGCAAAGCTGAGCTATTTCAGGGCTTGTACTTATGAGTCACTTGCTGACTTCTTATTTTCTACCACTGTTCTATAATTGCATTCTTTCATTCAGTGTACACAAGTGATAGTTATGTTCTTACCTTGCCTTCCGTTTTTTTCTTTTTTAGTGAGATCAGGACAGCATCAACAACCAAAAAGGCACATGGTTTTCTTTAATACTTCGTGGAGATTTATAAAATTGACATGAGCGCTTCCACTTACATCTGACATGGCAAATAAGCTAATATAAATGCTCTTCTGAGATTTGCAACAAGTAAAAGTGAATATCGAGTTAGCCTTGCATTTGAAGGGCTCATCAAATTGTGGGCCCATCTTGTCAAATTGCCACCTCTTCACATTTTTTTTAAATGTTTAATAGATCTACTTCATCCATCATTGCTACGGAAGCCCAAACACCTACCTCAGTTTTTGTCAACACCAAGAGGGCCGAAGGAGACAAAATAAAAAGTATTTAGTGACCAAAGACAAGATGAGTTGGTATGACTGAGAAGATCAAGTGTTTCGTTCACCACACTCTTTCTGGAAAGTCTCCCTTGGCAATTTTTAAATGTTGTCCTACCACTTTTCTTGGGGGCTGCTCTTGGGGTTTAAATATGGAGAGAGAGTGAGGGAATTATGATACGAAGGGAGGGGGGAGTCTGTCTCCCCTGACTGAAGATGCTTTTCCATTTCCCCCTTTTGATGTTAGCTTGAAGCGCTTTCTTCTTGACTCAGCCACGCTGGTTGCGTGGCGCACACCGAGTGGGACACACACTTCCCCATTCATGTGCCCACATCAGGAAGTTAGAAGCACAACTTTGACTCACCAGGCGTTTTTCTACCCACGTGCTTTTCGTACAGGAGTTGTGAGGCCTCAGATGAGGGTCTTCATACAGCGCCCAGTTTCTTCTCAGTAGCGTCCAACCTGATTGCTCAGCAGCTAGTTTTGAAAGACGCTTGGACCTCAGAGAGCAGCCCACAGTCATTGATCCAGGCAGATGCCCTAAAATGACTGATATATCTACAAGTTAACACTTAAGGATTGGCACTCCTCCACAGCTGCCATGTTCTTAGTTTTTAAAAGCTGTCCTAGATGTTGCCGATGGTCATTTCACTCTTTAGCCGTCACAACAAGGGCCCAGACCATGCTTTTTATGGTGATTTTGCTCAATTCATTTTGTGCTTATCTACAACAATAAAAGCATAATATGCTAATTAGACCGGACATCCTTCCAGGTGACCTTCTGGATGAAGCCGGGGCTGTAAGAGAAGCCCGGGTCCCGGGTGCCAGAGGGAAGCTGGTGCCAGCAGCAGGGGGAAGGAAAGCCTACTCTTGCACAAATTTCGTGCATCGGGCCTCTAGTTTTGGAATAAAAATAAATACATTTTAGAGAACCAAAAGTGACTCAGGGTGGCTGGATCAGAGTGTTGGTATTATTAGGAGTCTGTTGAAATCAATAGGAAACCCAACTTACACCGACTTAAACACTCAAGGGAATTCCTTGTTTCACCTAAAAAGACCAGACAACGATGGTTCAGGCTATAGAGGAGGCTTGATGATGTCAAGGTGTCCTTTCTCTTCCTCTCTCTGCCTTCCACTATGCGAGCTGCATCTGAGGGCAGACTTCCTTCATGGTGCTGAGATGGCTGCCAGCAGTACTTAGGGTTCTGTGATTCCAATATTTCACAACTAAAATGTGAAAGTAACATAAGGCCATGGTAGACAGTGTTAGTTTTCACCAGTATATCATTTTTTCTCCTTCCCAGCTGCACAATTCCCAGCTCGCCTGGTGCTGACCCATAGGCTGTGAGTCTCTTCTGGACTGAGGCTGAGAAAAGACCTGTGTGAGCTTTCAGCTCTCCCTTCCCCTTCAGGGGGATAGTGAGGGCCAGATATTGAGATGGTAAAACCATAAGAGCAAAGGCAGCCTGGGTGCCTGAGTCCAAATGGGGATGGTTTGAGCAGAAACCTGGGCTGGAGATGGGTGTCAGGGGTGGCTCTATGCAGAGTCAGAGGGAGACCAGGTGAGCAGTGTGATTGGGTGGTTGTTGCTGAAGGACAGATTGTTTACATGCGATTTGTTCTGCTTGTGAATATTCATTCCTTGTTTATCGCAACTTAAAATGTACAAAGAGTCATCAGAGGGGCACAAATATAGAGGCACTTTTGTAGAATTGCAGCCATCCCAGCACCATGAAGGAAGTCTGCCCTCAGATGCAGCTCACGTGGCGGAAGCCAAACAGAGAGAGGAAGAGAAAGGAGACCTTGACATCATCAAGCCTTCTCTATAGCCTGAATCTTTGCTGTCTGGTCTTTTTAGGTGAAATGAGGAATTCCCTTGAGTGTTTAAGTCAGTGTAAGTTGGGTTTCCTATTGATAGAGGAGGGACTTTTATGAATCAGGCATGTCAAGATTTCATTTGCTATTTGTTGCCTTTTCAGGTAAGTGGTAAAATTTTATATTTTATTAATTCTCTCAATAGCAACAATATTTACTACTACCACCAAGCCCATTGTTTATTGAGCACTTACTATTTGCCAGGCACTTACTATTTACTTATATTTATTTGTTTTACTTCCATTATCCTTTATCTTTATAATCCTAGGGAGTAGAGATTGTTTTTCCCACTTTTACAAATTTTATTAGTAAGAAAATTGAGGCACAGACCAGTTAAGTCATTTACATAAAATAATACAGCTAATAAATTGTAGAATTAGAATTTGAACCCAGGTCTATCTGGCTCTTAACTATACAATTTTTAACTTTTATTTAAAAATGAATTTTAATTATATCATGCTTAAATTTTTTTCTTTACATAAAAATATGAATGATCTATCTATACCAGTATTCTAGGAAAAAAATATTGCTTCTTAAAATAGATTCTCCTGATAATATTTAAAGTTTCTGTTGAATTTTATTTAATTTGGCACTGTAAAACTTAAATACAGTGTTCTAACTTTTCAGGTTGTATATTATTATTTTTTAAAATATATTTTATTGATTTCAGAGAGGAAAGGGGAGAGAGAGAGAGAGAGAGAGAGAGAGAGAGAGAGAGAGAGAGAGAGAGAAAGAGAAACATCAATGATGAGAATCATTGATCAGCTGCCTCCTGCATACCCCCTACTAGGGATCAAGCCTGCAATCTGGGCATGTGCCCTGACCTGGAATTGACCATGACCTCCTGGTTCATGGGTTGATGCTCAACCATTGAGCGACACTGGTGGCCAGGTTGTATACTTATTTCGACCTAGTTTGTTTGTTTTTTTACCTAGAATTATAGAAGGTAAGTTTTTCCAATGACTGCTTGTTGAGGTTTATGTTTTATTTGTCATTTACAGAAGTTAATGTTGAGGAGTAAGGCATTTGTTGTATAATTTCCCTCTACTTGTAAGGAAGGTTATATGTAAATAACTTAGGAGTTTTCTATAGAAAAGCAGCTAGTGTGTCTTTTTGTGTATGAGTACTTGAATATAATTTTTACTTCATTGAAAAACTTACCCCTGGCTCTGGCTGGTGTGGCTTGGTTAGACCATCATCCCATGCCCTGGAAGGTCATGGGTTCAATTCCTGGTCAGGGCACATACCTAGATTTGTGGGTTCAATCCTCAGTTGGGGCTCGTGTGGGAGGCAATCGATCATGTCTCTCTCTCTCTCTCTCTCTCTCTCTCTCTCTCTCTCTCTCTCTCTCTCTCCCTCCCTCCCTCCCTCCCTCCCTCCCTCCTTTTTCTAAAAACAATAAAATTAAAATAAAACTTACCCATGATTGTGCTTTAAAAAAATAAAATAATACATACTTATTATAGAAGATGGTAAATTACAGAGAAGAATTAAATCGTGGATAATCCTAGCAAAGGTAAAATTAATATAGTTGTGTAGTTTATGTCCTTTTTTTATACAAAAGTTTAAATAACTTTTCTAAATAATCTTCTAACTGGTGACCATAAGGCTATCTGATAAAACTGCATTGAACTGTATTTCCATGCATCTTGGGGTCTTCCTGCTTCAAAGCAAAAAAATGTGCAATTCTGCAATTTGGGGATGTGATTATACCTTGGATTATTCTCTTTACGAGGTGAATGTTACTTATAAGTTATATAGTATCTGTTCCCACTTCCTGCAGCCCAGGATCTGCAGAGAATGTGATCTCGCCAAACTGGTTTGTAAGACCCAGTGGCCAGCAAAACCAGAAATGTCCGTGATAGGCTGTTTTTTCATGGCCGGGGAGTATTTTGTTTTCTGCAGGAAAAATAAAGTCACTTTTTGTTTAGATAAAAAGCATAAAATGTATTATTATTATTTTTTAAATCATGTAGTTGTTAGTCTGGGCCTATTGTGAGAGTGGATAGGTAAGACAACTAACCTCATTTGTTTTGAGTTATTTAGTGTAGTTTATTTAGTGCTTTATTATATATATATATATAAATTTTTTTGGAAATAATTTCAAACTTTGACACAGTTTTCAAGGATAGAAACAGTACCAAGAACACTCATATACTCTTTACTCAGATTTTCCTACTAACATTTTACACCATTTATTTTATCATTTTTTTTAAAATATATTTTTTATTGATTTTAGAGAGGAAGGGAGAGGGAGAGATAGAAAGATCAATGTTGAGAGAGAATCATTGATTGGCTGCCTCCTGCACACTCCACACTAGGGGTTGAGCCTGCAACCTGGACATGTGCCCTGACCAGGAATCAAACTGTGAACTCCTGGTTCATAGTTCGATGCTCAACCACTGAGCCATGCTGTCTGGGCAGTTATATCATTTATGTAGGTGTTTTCTCTCTTTTATATACAATATTTAAATTATATGTTATGTGAAATTTTTTTCTGAATCATCTGAGGGTAAATTATATATATACATCATGGTCCTTTATCTAAATACTGTCGTGTGGAGAGTCCAAGAATAGGGATATATTCTTTTATCTAATTTTCTGTTCATACTCCAATTTTGTCAATAATGTCCTTTGTTGCATTCTCCCCTTCCTGTGCAGTATTTAGTCTAGACTCAGGTATGGCATTTAGTTGTCATGTCTCTTTTGCCTCCCTCTCTCTCTCTCTTTTTAAGAAATGTATTTTATTTAATCACATCAGGGCATATTGATTCCACTGATTTTTTAGGAAGAGTGGAAGGCATCCACTCTCCAAGACTTTTCCATTTCGTTGGGAAATTGTAGTAAAATACTTTACTGGAACAAGGCCCTTCACTAAAATCTACCTGAGAATATTTATAATAAACAGCATTTGCCATGCTCCAATGTGGAAGGCACTCTTCCATAGGGTTGTCCTACAAGCTGTGTCTAAGCTGTATGTGAGGAGCCACAGAAGGGTTTCTGCCCAGGAATGACACCCCCCCGTGAGGGCCTGTGCAGATGCGACAGAGGAGAGGAGGAGTGTTTTGGAGGTTGAAACTACAATATTTTGGAGGCAAAGGGGTTGGATGAGGATATGGCAAAGAAGATGAGATGGCAGTGACTCATCAGGTTTGTGGATGTCAGTGTCATTTGCTATGGGCATGACTGGGAAAAGACCAGGGTCTATGGGTGGGGAAGACAAAGAAATCAGGAGTAAGTAAAGCCCATTTTCTCTTGAATGCTCTGTTTTCAACTAAAAGTTAACTAAACTCATGTCTTTTCCAAAATCAGTAGTATCCTTGATAAACGTACCCATTAGAATCAAGGATATAACAAGATCTTAGCTTTTCAGACTTTCAGAATTGGACTGCACTCAAATTGTACTAACATTTGCAAGTTCCTCTATTTTTGTAAGCACTCTGCCAGACCTACACACCTTTTCTCATTTCCTTCCCTCAACCATCCATGAGGTATTTCCTTTTTTTTTTTTAAATCTTCATTTTACAGGGGAGGTGTGAGGCCCAGAGTGAGATCTTATTGCTTGATTTGAACACGGTTCCACAGTAGCTCCTCCTGCCTGAGACCTTGTTTCTCGGCCCCGCTTTGCCAATGCCGTACAATAGAACTTCCTACGATGGTGGAAATAGGTTATATTTGCACTGTCTACCAATCCCGTGTCTCTTAAGTACTTGAAATGTGGTCAGTGTGACTGAAGAACTGCATTTTTAATTTAGAAAACGACAGTGGCTACTATATTTGCAGCACAGCTTTAAGTCAAAGGTCTCCAAGTAGGAGTCTGTGCAGCCCAGGGAGGGAACAGAATATGCAGAATGCAGAGAAAACACACACATTTTGAATCATTATTACTGATTTTTTCCTGTAATATACCTAAATATTAGGTATATAATTATTGTATATAATTAATATATAGAGAGATATATGTTTTACATGATAATCTTTATATAACACTTATATAGCACTTACCACTTTGCTTTACAAATATTAACTCATTTAATCTTTATAATGACATTGTTGGATAGATGCTTTTATTATCCTCATTTTATAAATGAGGAAACTAAGGCACTATTTGGATGTGGCCAAGGACACAGGTAATTTGTAGCAAGTTGAATACATTTTGACTTCTAAGTCCATGCTCTTTAGGGTAAACTAGATAAGTACATTGGGCGGGGGAGAAGGCAAATATTTTTACTGATGGGTGAGTGACCAAAAATGTTTGGTGACTAATGCTCTATACTAAACCTTAATAACCAATGGGGTCCTAAGATATGGTGACTGGAAAAGATTTGACTTTGGGTGGTGGACCCATGGTGCAATATACAGATCTTGTACCATAGAAACCCACACCTCAAACCTATATGTTCATGTTGACCAATGTCAACACAGTACATTTAAAAAACAACAACCAATGAGACATTGCAATTCCTCATCTAAAATTTTAAAGGTATTTTGGAGATAATAAAATCCGTCTCTTTCCCACTGGTAGATGTTGCTTTGCAGGAAGAGGGGTGTTGAGGATGAATGAAGGGGGGGCAGGGTGTAGTCATCCATGCTCCTCTACAGATACAACTATGACAAACGCATGTAGATTTGTGTGGTGGTGACCCTATAAGTTTCCCCATTAAAAAAAGTTTGCCCTGGCCAGTTTTTTTCTAGTTAAAAGTGCTTGTTTCTGAGACATTGGAGTAGGGGAGGATGGGAGGCCGAAGACCTGGAGCGGGTAGAATCCCAGACTCAAGACCCGCTCACATTCCTTCGGGAGGTGCTCAGTCTCATGAGCCTTGGTTGCTGGCGGCTCTAATTCAAATGCAATCAAACGAAGGTAAATGATCCCTGAAAGAGATCAAGGGGGAAGATACATTTACCCAAATCTAATCTCCACCTACACACTTTGCCTGAAGTGAGTATGCCGTCCCCCGACCCCCAATTCCTGGTCTGTCCTAGAAATCTCCCGCAGGTCTGCACGCACCCTCCAGCGCACCTGGCCAACAGTGGCTGTTGTATAATGAACAAGGGCTGGCTCAACCTTGCACACTAGCATTACAGTTTCCAGGGACGCGAAGCAGTGGATGAGGCTTTGCGTCCGCAGAGAAAAGTTGGGGAAGGACCGGAGATCTAAGGAAGGGAATAAAGCCACGCAGTTAAAGAAAAGAAAAGAAAAGAAAAAGGCGGAGATGGGCTGTACAGAGTAATTATCTAGGTTTCAAGCCCTAGAAGACGTGCGGAGAGGGATCGCCCGCTAAGTGGGAGCAGGAAGCAAACAAATGTCCACCCAGCGCCTTTGGGTATCTAAATCCAAAGCCTTTCTTTTCCGGCTGCAGAAAGTTCTTGAGTCCCCGGGAGGCCCAGACCTCCCCCCGTCCTTCCAATCCGCCTAAGCGCTTTCTAGAAGGCCAGCGATCCTTTTTAAAGACTGGCGGGAACCGGGCGGAGCCAGGCGGGCCAGGTGAGACCGCTCACCTGCACCCACTCTGCTCCCGAGCCGGCTCCGCGCGCGGCGCGGGGGAGCCAATCCCAGGCCTGAAGGCCTTGGTGGGCGTGGCCTCCTCGTGGCCCCGCCCCTCGAGCGCGTCGCGCGGGGCCCCCAGGGCGGGGCGAGGGAAGCGGCAGGAAAGGGCGGGGAGCGTGCGGGGTGGGTGTGCTCGTGCCCGCGCGCGCGCGCCTGGGGGGTGGGCGGTGGCGCGCCCGTGCGCGCGCACAGGAGAGGCAGCCCCGGCGGCCGTAGTGGGGTTCGCCTGGAGGGCGGGAGAGTCACCTGAGAGCGGCAACGCCCGTCGCCCGCCCGCCCGCCCGCCGCGACCGGATCGCGCCGGCTTCGCGGGCCCGCTGGCCGCGCACCCTGGGAGGCCCGGGCGGGGAGCGGGCAGAGTCCGCGCCCGGCGCTCGGGACGAGGAGGAGTCGGACCTCGGCTGCCGCCGCTGCCCGCGCCCGGCCGGGTAGGTGAAGCCTGGGTGGGTCGTCCGCCGGCCCCCGGGCGGGTCGGGAGAGGAGAAGCGAAACTTTCCGGTTCTTCTCCCCGCGGCCCCCGGGCCGTCCACGGCGCCGGGAGGTGTCGTCGTCGCGGGCGGCGGCGGCCGACGCCATGTTGGGGTCTGTGAGAAACGGGGCGCTCCCGGGCCGCTCCCGTCGCGTGGGGGCCGTCCCGCGGCGCCCAGGCCGGTGGCGCAGCCCGCTGGCCGCCGCCGCCGGGCTCCGAGCTGCCCCGGGGGCCGCGCCGCTGCGGGCCGGTGTGTGGGTCCGCGGGGCGGGGGCCCCGAGGTCGGGCTGGAAGTTGCGGGGCGCGAGGACCGGGGTCCCGGCCGTGGCCTCGGCGTCTGAGCGCCCCAGCATGTTTCTGTCGGAAAGTTGGCCGAGTCTGGGCGTCAGGGGCGTGGTGACTCGGACAGCCGCGAATGTGAAGCGACTTGGGGGCCGAACATGGCAGGACCTGCCCGGAGGGAGCGAGGGCCTGGCGCGCGGTGTACTCGGGACCTGGGAGTCGTGCGGTCGCCGCCGAGCGATTTCCCCCGAGACGCCGCTCCCGTGGCGTCGGGCACCTGGCGGGTTACCCGCGTGTGCGCTGGAGGGGGAGGAGGAATTATCCGACTCCTGCTTTTGCTTTTGTTTTTTCTCTGTAATTCACAGGTTCGCAGAGTATGTAAGTTGATCAGTGCCTTGTTGTGTTTCGGTCCGTGACGGAAGAGGCTCCTGAGAGAGAGATTCGGTCGGGAGCGCCGTCGGGGGGCCTCGCAGGCGCGCGCGCGCGCGTGCGTGTGTGTGTGTGTGTGGGGGGGTCCCCTTAGCAGCGGTTCTCAACCTGTGGGTCGCGACCCCTTGACGGGGGTCGCCTAAGACCATCCTGCATATCATATATTTACAGGACGGTTGGTAACAGTGGCAGCATTACAGTTAATTACAGTTATGAAGAAGCAACGAAAACAGTGTCACGGCCGGGTCACCACGTGAGGAGCCGTCTTTAAAGGGCCAGCAGGCTTGCGGGGAGGTGGTCCTGGCGTCCCGAGTCGCGCTCCCTCGTGGGTCCCTTCCAGGCGCGCGCCTGCGGGGCGTGAGCCCTGACCTTGGCCCGGACTCGGCCGGCTTAGGGGTCCGAGGGCTCCTGCAGTGCTCACCAGGGCGTCTATTTTTAATCTCTCCCGAGCCTGACAGCACTCCAGGTGAATGGTATTAAGTTACTTACTTGGAAAGCGCATGTAATCGCCTCAAAAAAAAAAAAAAAAAGATAAATAAATAAATAAAACTTGGTGTCCTGACCCAGGCATCAAAACAGATCCATTTACTTGAATATCCAGTAAAGGAACAGGAATTGCTCTCTTGGAATGCAGGCATTTTAGCTTTAAAGTTCTGTGGCATTAACGTCAGGACGCTCAACTGCCTGTAATGATAAACCCCAAAACCTGCCTAGAAATTGTCTTCTTAATCTGTAGGTAATAATATAGCTCACGCTCAGATTTGATTGCTGATTTTCTTCTTCTTCTTTTTTTTTTTTTTTTAAAAAAAGAGTGTCCTTTTTGTTTTGCTTCACTGTCAAGTACTGTCCATTGTACATATTTGTTTTTCTGGATGGAGAATTATCGAGAAAGGAGGTGACTGAACGACCGTTACAGATCTAGTAGCCAAACTGGTTTCTAGCTGGGTCTTAGGGCTCTGAAGCCTTCTCGTTCTCCCTGTGGCATAATTTTGTTGGATGCACAACTCATTCCCGTGGGACAGTCTCTGTCCACTGTGTCTCGCTGCTCTTTCTGATTTTAATTTAGTTTCTCAGTTTAAGTACTTATTTTCCAAAGAGCTGGTTTGCAAGGGTTCTTGTACTGAAAATTTTCCTCTTAAAAATACTCACTTAAGCCTATATGTCCTTTGAAGCCTTTCCTGCCCTGTTCTATGTAACCACAGCCCCTTTCTCTCCCGAAGAATAATTCATGTATCACATGACATCCAGTAAATGTTACACTGATCTGCCATGGCATCTCCCGGACGGCAGGCTTTGCCAGTCTGGTTGGCCTCTCCAACCCCAGAGTGCAGAGAGCAGCACATGCTCAGGGAAGGTTAGGGTAGATGGGTACACACGTGTTCCTTGTAAATAATACTGCGTGAATTTTTTATTAAATTTCAATTTTCATGGTCATAGTAGCTAAATGTTCCCTGATTCCGCCCCCCCCCCCTTTTTTTGAGAATTTACCTTGGTAATTCAAATTTTGGCCTGGGGACACACAACTTGAATGTTTATGAAATTTCCAGTAGATGATGGACTGAAATATAAACAACAAAGAAGTGTCCTGGGTCAACAAATAGATAATAATCAGAATTTTAAAGTACAGTTGAATTTATTTGCACTGGATGGAAATAGAGTTAATGTCTAAACATTTTGTGTGATGCTTATACATTTAAGCTCTTTGATAGAGTGGATCTCATTTTTTTTCTGCCAGTTACTGTTTTGTCAGAATTGGCTTAGGATTTTGCCTTGCTTAATGGAAAGCATATAAAAAATGCTCTTCTATTGATAAATTTATCTTTGACAGCCAGCTTTTTACACCAGCTGTGTGTTTTAATAGTAGTGTGCTTGTTGGCTTAACCAAATGAAATGTGCTTCATAGATATGCTTGCAGAGTGCTATTTTATAAGTTGCAAGACCCCTGTAGGTGAAGGTATTCTGTAATTCAGCAATGAAATTACTGTAGAATTTGAGGTTAATTTGTGCCCTACCCATGATAACTTTCTCTTCAATGAATCCATAAACCACAAACTGGTATTCTCAATTTGGTAGGTCCTGGGAAGAGAATAGAAGACATTTGGGTCTAGTGCTAGAGAAAGCAAGTTGTGTGTGGAGTGGACTGGAACAAAAAAGCAAACCTGAATTCTGTCGCTGCTCCTTACTACCTTGTGACTCATGAACAAGTTCCTTCGCTTCTCTGAGCTTTACTGGACTCATTTGTGAAATAGACACAGAAATATTTGCCTCACAGTTGTGAGGATTTACTAAGATATTTGTGGAAGTGGCTGGTATATGATATTTAATAAATTATATTAACAGATTAATAGAGTGACTGAATTATTTAGAAGAATAGATTTAAAAATTTTTAAAAGGGAGGTAACCTTTGAAGATACTTAGTTCAGGTCTCAAACTTGGCTGCACATTAAAATTCCCTGAGTAGCTTCTTAACAATACTGATGCCTGAACTCCACCCTAGAACAAATAAATCAGAGTTACTGGGTTTGGGTAAGAAATAGTTTTACCTATTTTTTTTTCACCCATGATTTTAAAAAATTGGGGTTGAGAACCATTGATTTAATTTAATCTTTCTTCATTTTGTGGTAGAATAAAGTGCAGAGAGAGGTTAAGTGCCATCCAGATTTTTATTATTCAGGCTGGAAAAGATGTATTTGTAGTGGAGGGAAGTGAAGAATATACATGTTAAAGTAGCAGTTACATTTATTTCAGACCTGCACTCTACATCACATTCTGCATGGACGATTGTTATTTAACCATGTCACCATTCAGAACTAACTCTAATCTTAAGCTCCGTGGCTGGAGATGGTGATTCAAGGCCTTCCTACATCAGACTTGATGAACAAGCTCTGTCTTCATTGTCACCTCTAGTCCCTTCCAGGTTGTTAGTTTTCTTCCTTATTTGCAACCCTGAACTCTGTAGTTCACATCCTCTGAACTCACTAGCACGGTGTAGTTCTGGTCAATTCTCGTTAGTGTCACATTTACTTTTTCTACTTCTGTTCCTCCCTAGCACCCCTGAAAAAAGTCACAGCTGTGGTGATTGTTAAGTATTTATTTTCTAGAGGAAAACACATAATTTTAACTTATTTCTTCAATTGCTATGAAGAAGCAACCTTTTTTTTTTTTTTTACTAGTAATTTTCATTTGTTCTTTTGGAATTGCCATTTGTATCTTACACATTTTTCTTTTGGGAAATTTTCTTTTTTTCTTACTGATTTATAAGAACCCTTTATATATTTAAAATGTTGACCTTTGGTCATGTGTTGCAAATTTTTTTTAATTGAAAAAAATCTTTATTGTTGAAAGTATTACATGGCTCCCCTTTCCCCCCGTGACCCCTTCTAGCCTGCTCCAGCCTCCATTCCAGGCCTTCACCACCGTATTGCCTGTGTCCATGGGTATGTATGTATGCATACAAGTTCTTGGGTTGATATCTTCCCTCCCAGCCATCCTCCTCTGCCTTCCCTCTGAGATTCGGCAGTCTGTTCCATGCTTCTATGTCTCTGGATCTATTTTGTTCACTAGATTTCACATTTGAGTGAGATCATGTGATACTTACCTTTTCTGAAATACTTACCTTATTTCTCTTAGCATAATACTCTCCAGGTCCCTCCATGCTGTCTCAAAGTGTAAGAAGATGCTTCTCTTTTACTGCTGCATAGAATTCCATGTTATAAATGTACCACAGCTTTTTTATTCACTCATCTGTTGATGTGTACTTGGGCTGTTTGCAGATCTTAGCTATTAAAAATTGCACTGCTATGAACGTAGCGATGCATACATTATTTCTAATTGGTGTTTCGGGATTCTTAGGTTATATTCCTAGAGGTGGGATCACTGGGTCAAATGGCAGTTTTATATTTAATTTTTTCAGGAAACTCCATAATGGCTGCACTAGTCTGCATCCCACCAGCAGTGTACTAGGGTTCCCTTTTCTCCGCATCCTCGCCAGCACTTGTCATTTGTTGATTTGTTGATGGTAGCCATTCTGACAGGTGTGAGATGATAACTCATTGTCATTTTAATTTGCCTCTCTTTGATGATCAGTGACTTTGAGCATTTTTTCATATGTCTCTTGGCCTTCTGTATGTCCCCTTTGGAGAAGTGTCTATTTAGGTCCTTTTCATTTTTTAATTGAATTGTTTGTCTTCCTTTTGTTAAGTTGTATGAATTTCTTATATATTTTGCATATTAACCCTTTATCAGATGTATCGTTGCCAAATATGTTCTCCCGTACAGTGGGTTTCCTTTTTGTTGATGATTTCTTTTGATGTGCAGAAGCTTTTTATTTTATTTTTTATTTTTTTAATTTATCTTTATTGTTCAGATTATAACAGTTGTTCCTCTTTTTTCCCCCATAGCTCCCTTCCTCCCAGTTCCCACCCCACCTTCTGTCCTTGCCCCCCCCCACTGTCCTCATCCATAGGTGTACAATTATTGTCCATTCTCTTTACGCACCCCCAACACCCTTAACCCCCGAAAATTGTCAGTCCACTCCCTTTCTATGCCTCTGATTCTATTCTGTTCACCAGTTTATTCTGTTCAGATTTTTTATTCACTTGATTCTTAGATTCACTTGTTGATAGATATGTATTTGGTGTTCATAATTTTTACTTTCCTTTTTCTTCTTCCTCTTCTCAAAGGATACCTTTCAGCATCTTAACTAATAAAAGCATAATATTGAAATTAACCGTTTCTCTGGGACGGGGTAAGCCACGCCCACCAGCCAATCAGAGCGGCTGTATGCAAATTAGCCCAGCCAACGTGGAGGCCACCACTCACGGACCTGAGTAAATGGCAGCTTCCATTGTAGCAGGAGTGAAAGTGAAACTGCCGCCCGCCTGCTCCACTCCGCTATCCTGGCTCAAGCAAAACACATGTTTGTAACAAAATAACAACCATAGAATCCTCGGGAGCTGAAGGAAACAGCAGGCCTAAGAGTAACATTGTCTCATTATAGACACCGCGAGGTGAAGCAGAGAGGAGGCTTTGTTAGGCCGGCTTAAAGGAACAGTGTATCAATTATAGAAGATAAACAAACCCCAGAAACCTGCGTCTAGCCAGCCTTGCTGGGACATTAGGTCAGTGGGAGCTGTGGGCAGCCTTAAAGCCTGAAAGCGCCAATCAGCCCGTCACCCAGGCTGGCCACAACCCAGTGGGGTGAGGGATGTTCCTGGGGGGCTTGGCCAGCCTGGAGACAGCCATCAGCCCCTCACCCAGGCTGGTCAGGCACGCCAGCAGGTGGGCACCCCCAGAGGGGTCCCAGACTGTGAGAGGGCACAGGCCGAGCTGAGGGACCTCCCAAGTGCACAGAGCGGCTGCAGGGCGGAACAGCGCAGGACCCAGGACCGGTGCCTGGGAAAGAGGCAGCAGGGTTGGCGGCCTGCTTGGCGGCTCCCCAGGCCCTTTGTGGGGCACCAGAGAGTGGGAAAGAGGTGGTGGGGGTCAGTGGCCTGCTTGGCGGCTGCCCAGGCCCTTTGCAGGGCACCGGGGAGCGGGAAAGAGGCAATGGGGGTTGGGGGCCCGCTTGGCGGCTTCCCAGGCCCTTTGCGAGGCATGGGGGAGTGGGAAAGCAAGGCAGCAGGGTACCAGTGAGTGGGAAAGAGGCAGCGGGAGCGTCTCGGCCTGCTTGGTGGTTGCCCAGGCCCTTTGGTGGGCACTGGGGAGCGGGAAAGCAAGCTCTTGGGGGCTGGGGGCCTGCTTGGCGGCTCCCCAGGTCCCTTCCGGGGATCAGGGAGCAGGAAAAGGCTGGCCTGACCACGAGGCAGGGTTTTCCCTGCTTTCTGGTGGCTGGAGGAAGATGGGCAGTAGGCAAGCTTGGGAGGCAGGCAGCACCCAGCCCTGGCCACAGCTCAAAAAAAGAGAACAACATGCAGGGGAGGGCAAGAGTCTGAGAGATCAACATAGAGGGGGTGCCTGCTCCAA